>SKCR01054840.1:0-29727 GCA_019454045.1 Zanthoxylum bungeanum | reverse complement strand
CCGACCCCGAGCTGTTTTAATCATTTGGCCCTGGGGGAATGTTACGTCCCCAGTCCAAGGAATAGACTCGGTGGGACATTGCCCGACCCCGAGCTGGGTAAATAAGCGGCCTCAGCGGGCGAAATCCATCCGAAAAAAAAGAATTTTATTCATGTTTGGGGGCGGACCGCCCCTTTTACAACAGCACTTCTGGCGTTTTAGCTTCTGCAAAAGGAGGAAAAAGAAAAAAAGCAAAGTTGATCTTTATGGGAAGTACTTTCTTAACATCTCGGTGTTCCATGGCTTCTTCAATCTCTTGTCGTTCAGTTGCTCCAGGATGTAGGCCCCTGGTCTTACTATCTCAGCGATCTTGTAAGGTCCCTCCCACTTGGCGCCTAACGAGCCCTCTTCAGGTCGTCGGGTGTTCATGGTCACTCTTCTTAGCACTAGATCACCTGGCAGGAAGGAGCGGGTCCGAACTCTCTTATTATAGAATCGGGCCATTCTCTGTTGGTAGATGGCTGCTCTTACTGCTGACTGTTCCCTTTTCTCTTCGACCAGATCGAGGTGATTTTTGATGAGTTCTTCGTTCTGTTCGCTTTCAAAGTGGCGGACCCGGTGGGTTGATATTCCGATCTCGGTTGGGATGACGGCCTCACATCCGTATGATAGGGAGAAGGGTGTCTCTCCTGTTGAGTCCTTGAAGGTCGTTCGGTGTGCCCACAATACCTCTGGTAGTTCCTCGACCCATAGGCTTTTGCTTGATCCGAGCCTAGCTTTCAGGTTTGACTTGATGGTTTTGTTGGTGGCTTCAACCTGCCCGTTCGACTTGGGATGGGCTGGCGATGCGAATTTTAAGGTTATCTGGAGGTCTTCGCAGAGTTTTCTGAATCCCCTGCTGTCAAATTGTTTTCCGTTGTCGGTGATGATTGCCTGGGGGACTCCGAACCGGCAAATTATATTTTTCTTAAGGAACTCCGTGGCTTTCTTTTCCGAGATGATGGACAATGGCTCTGCTTCCACCCATTTGGTAAAGTAGTCTATGGCCACGATTGCATATTTCGCCTGACCTCGTCCTTTCGGCATCGGCCCTATAATGTCTAGCCCCCACTGGGCGAAGGGCCAGGGGCTGGATATGGTGGTCAGCTGTTCTGCTGGCTGATGGTGGAGGTTGGCATTCTTTTGGCATCCCTCGCATTTCCGTGCTATCTTCATGCCATCCTCGTGCATGGTTGGCCAGTAAAATCCTTGTCTTAAGGCTTTGAAGGCGATCGATCTTCCCCCGGCGTGGCTTCCGCAGATGCCTGCGTGAATTTCCCTGAGCACGTAGTCTGCTTCTTCTGGTGCTAAGCATCTTAGGAGGGGTACGGTGTATCCTCTCCGGTAGAGTACTCCTTCAATTAGGGAAAACTTGGTACTCTTGAACTTCAGCTTCCTGGCCTCCTTTTTATCTTTAGGGGTTTCTCCTGTTTCCAGGTACCTCCTGATCGGTTGCATCCATGAATCTTTGTCTTCTTCTTCTAGTACATCCACCTCGGTCTCCCCTATGCTCCTTTCTTGGAGGTATATAAGAGGGATTAATCTGGGGTTTTCTGTCTTCATTGAAGAGGCAAGTCTGGCCAGGGAATCTGCTTCGCAGTTGTCTTCTCGTCCGACTTGTTTGAAGAGTACATTTCCTACCTTCTCCACCCACTTCTTTACTTCGGCTAAGTAAGCTACCATGGCTGGTTCTCTGGCTTGAAAGTCTCCTTTCAGCTGTTGCATTGCTAGCTGAGAATCACTTCTGATCACTACATTGCGGACTCCTACTACCGTACACAGTCTTAGTCCGGCCAGTATCGCCTCGTACTCTGCTTCATTGTTCGTGGTTTTGAAGGCGAATTTGAGGGCGAGCAGTATTTCTTCTCCCTTTTCACTTTTTAGTGCTACCACCCCCGCTCCGTAGCCGTGCGAGCTCGCGGACCCGTCTACAGACATTTCCCACCTGTCTTCTTCTACGACGCTAAGACTTGTGGTTCCGTGAGCTCTGCTATGAAGTCTGCTAAGGCTTGCCCTTTTATTGCTGTTCTTGGGAGGTAGGAGATGTCATGCTCGCTTATTTCCACTGACCACTTCATCAGCCTCCCTGAGGCCTCTGGTTTCTGCAAGATTTGTCTCAGGGGAAAATCCGTGTATACTTTGATCGGATGGGCTTGAAAGTAGGGTCGTAACTTCCGAGCTGTGGTGACCAGGGATAGGGCGACGAGTTCGTGCACGGGGTATCGAGTTTCTGCGTCCAGCAGGGCTTTACTGACGTAGTAAACTGGTTTTTGGACGTGGTCGGTCTCTTGTACTAGTGCCGAGCTCACTGCGTGCTTTGAGACGGCCAGGTATAGATATAGTGTCTCCCCTGGGAGGGGTTTGGCTAGGAGAGGGGGCTGTGCCAGGTATTGTTTTAGGTGCTGGAAGGCTTCTTCGCACTCGGGTGTCCAGTCGACCCCTTTTTGAGCTTTCTTGATGACTTTGAAGAAATGATGACACTTGTCGGTTGCTCGTGAGATGAACCGGTTGAGTGCGGCGATTCTTCCTGTAAGGCTTTGCACTTCCTTAACTGTCCGGGGAGACTTCAGGTCTAGCACGGCCTGTATCTTTTGCGGGTTTGCTTCAATGCCTCGTGAACTTACCATGTAGCCCAGGAATTTTCCCGAGGCTACCCCGAATGTGCACTTCTCTGGATTGAGCTTTAAATTGTGTTTCCTCAGGAGTTCGAAAGTTTTCTTCAGGTCGGCTATATGGTCTCTTGGTTCCTCTGACATTGTTATCATGTCGTCGACATATACCAGCATGGTCGTGCCGATGAGTGGTTTGAAAACTTTGTTCACCAGTCTCTGGAAGGTCGCCCCTGCATTTTTCAATCCAAAAGGCATTACTTTATAGCAGTATAGCCCTTGGTCAGTAATAAAGGTGGTATTCTCTTCATCTGCAGGGTACATCTTGACTTGATTGTATCCTGAGAAGGCGTCCATGAAGCTTAGCAGCCCTTGGCAAGCGGTGGTATCTACCAGTTGGTCTATATTTGGGAGGGGAAAGCTGTCTTTTGGACATGCTCTTGTTGAGTCGGTGAAATCTACGCACATTCTCCACTTCCCGTTAGACTTTTTCACCAGTACCACGTTGGACACCCATTCTGGGTATTTTACTTCTCGGATGAAGCCGGCTTTCAGCAATTTTTCCACCTCGGTATATTGCTCCGCATCGCTCCTGGTTGAATATTCTCCTCTTATGTTTTACTGGCTTATGTAATGGGTTCACCGCTAAGCGATGGTTTATGAATTTTGGGTCGATTCCGGGCATGTCATCGTGTCCCCATGCAAAAACGTCGGGGTACTTTTGCAGGCATTCCAACAAGTCTTTTCTTAGGGTTTTGTCTAGACTCCTCCTCTATTTTTATGTTCTTCTCTGGCCCGAACAATTTGACTTCTTCCAACTCTTCGGCTGATCCGAGCCGTGCAGTTTTGTCGGGCCGAGGAGCATGGTTTTTCCTTGTATTTTCATCATCCTCGTCTCTGTCTGTCTCTTCTTGATGCCTCTTTCAACGCAGAGGGTTTCTCGTGAGAAAGTGGCGAAACAGCTGCGGGCTTTTTTCTGGCTCCCGCACACGATTCTGATCCCTTCCCGTGTGGGGAACTTCAATTTCAAGTAATGACACGACATTGCGGCCTTGGTTTTCATCATGAAGGGGCGGCCGACAATGACTTGATAACTGCCCATGCAGTCTACCGCGGTGAAGTTTATCATGACTGTTCGTGTTTTGGGGGCAGTCCCGATTGTTACTGCTAACTGAATCTTTCCCAGGGGGATGACCGTTGAACCCCCGAATCCGTACATGGGGGTGCTGTCCTTGGTTAGGGCTGTGTATTCTACTCCCAGGTCCTCCAATGTTTCTTTGGAAATTATGTCTACCGCGCTCCCAGGATCCACCAGGATTCGGTCTACTTCTGTGCCGCCAATTGTTGCTTTTATTATCAGTGCGTCATCGTGGGGGAAACTTACCCCCTGAGCGTCCTCATCGGTGAACATAATGGGTGTTGACCGATTCCCTTGGGGGTTTGGGATTTTTTCTATTTTTAGCACCTCCGTCCCCCGTGCTCGGCTGTAATTCTTTCTTGACCGATTAGAGTCCCCGGCCAGCGTTGCCCCTCCTGCGATGACGTTTACCCCTCGATTCCTTGCCCTTTGTCTGGCGGCCATGGTTTCGTGGTCGATGTAATTGTTCAGGTACCCGTTCCGGGCTAGGTCCTCCATTTGTTCCCGTAGATCCTTGCACTCATCGGTTGTGTGCCCTTTTAGGTTGTGATGTAGGCAGTAGGACCTTTTGTTTTTTCTGTCTGGGGGAAACCTCCTGAGGTCTGGTTCTATTAAGAGTCCTTTCTCCCGTATTTCCATGATGATTTCTCCTGGCGGCTTGCTCAAAGGGATATATGTCTCCTCTCGAACCACGTGGTTTACCTGAGTTGTGGGTCTCTTTCCTTGGTCCTTCTGTGCCATCGGCTTGAATTCCTTGGGTCTTGGGTTGAACTTTCGGAATTCTCTCTCCGGTCGCCGGTGGTCTTCCCTCCTTATCAACCTTTCTCTGGTGGTTGTCCCCCTCCGGGATACTTTTTCTTCGCTTTCTAGCAGGACGTACTTCCTGGCTATCTCCAGTGCGGTAGCGTAGTCCGGTGTTTCATGGATTCTCAGATGGGTCCACAGTTTCCCGACCCTTAGGGCTCCTTTCAGACTTTCCAGGGCCTCTTGGGATTCGTATCCTCCGACCTCGAGTACGGTGTTGTGGTACTGTAGGAACACAGGACCTGGGCGACGCTGTTCTTCTAGGCTCGCGGCCTAGTTGGGAAGTACAGAATAACATGGAGTCGCCACCCGGTGTGAACCGGGACAAAGATTTAAGGCCGCACTCACCCCTCGCAAGGGAAGACCTCAAACCGTTGGGTTCGGAATAGTCCCTTACTTATGCCACTTGTGATGATATAATTTGTGCAATAAATCAACCAAGCCTAAACAACATATTTCCAAGGATAATTTACTCCTAAGTTCACATGCATAAAATAAACCATTATAACGACAATATCATGCAATAATCTCATGGCATACCTCAATTATATAATGCGGAAAATAAAGAACAAAACTAAACATAATGCGAATTCCCAACGCAAAATAAATGACTAATCGTGCATGACTAATCGTGCTTGAATACTATCTCATGAACACATCAACTAAATAACATGCGGAATTCAAGTAACGAATGACAAACAAATCAAAACATCATAAAACAAAATATGCGCCGTTTACTCAAGTGGTACGTGGAGTTATATCCCGAGTGCAGATCATACTACCGTCTATTCGGAATCGGCTATGAAATTTATGTCCGGGTTTCCATCCTATATACCACGAGAGGCGACACATTTTTCATTTTATTCAAGGCCACAACATACATCATTTTACAATATATGCATATTTATCTACTCAAGGGCCACAACATGCATCATTTCATAATACATGCATTTACTATCTATTCAAGGCCACAATCATGCATCGTACATTATTTTATCTAGTCAAGGGCCACAACATGCATTACTACATAAGAATCATGCAAACGAATCTCAATAAATAATAAAAAAAACACTGAAAACGGATGTGAAAAATACCCTCAGGTCTAACCTTTTTGTCGGCTCTCGGACTTGCGTTTCACGACCGTCGGAAGGGCTATCACTCCGCAACTCTTCCGGTTCACTGGTTTAACGTCTTAGCTCGCTGTTTCGCTGTTTTGGCTTCGTTTCGCTGCTGTTTCCTCGCGGTTTTCTGGTCACTGTTTCAGGTGCATTTAGGGACTGTTTTGGATGATTTGGAGGGCTAATTGGCTGTGGTTTTTGGTGATTTTTCAGAGGGTTTTTGTCCAATTTTTTTAGTGCAGTTTTGGGGTATTTTAGGGGCTGTTTTAGGGGTATTAGCTGGTGTTTTGGTGGCTGGTTGACGTGGTCTGCTTAGTTGAGTCGGCGTGTACGTGAGGGATGAGAGGGCTGGAAGTTGGCTTGTTGTTTTTTATTATTTTTTCTGTTGCTGTTGAGTGGCTCATAGTGGGGCGTGAAGCTAGGCGACGTGGAGAGGGAATGAGGACGTGAAGCTGTGGAGGGGCAGACTGGGTGATGCATGTGGCTTTGTTGACAAAGATGGGGTTGCTACGTGGGCTGTGAAGGATTTTTTTGGCTTGTTGTGGTGCAGCTGTGAGGGCTATGTGGCGTTAAGGTTGGTTTCAGGCAGATTTGGTTGTTTGTGACTTAGGTTTAATGAATGGCGAAAGGGTTGCTCCGCTTGTTGTGTCGTGGAGATGGCTTGAAATAGTTAGGGGTTGTTGTTGGCTAAAGGTTGTATGAAGGGGTCTTGTTACGTGGATAATGGCTGGCTGTGGGTGGCATGATGGGTGTAAAGGGGCAGGCTGCGTGCGTTAATTGTGAAAGAGGGCAATGTTTCAGTGGGCAGTTTACCGAGTAGGGAGTTTATTTTTGAGGAAGACAGCAACGTGGGCTTGTGACGTGTGTGAGGGCTTATGTCGTGTGTGAGGGGGTTGGTATGTTCATGAGCGTGATGATTTTTGCTGAGCGAGAGCCATGCATGTTTTATGAAGGGTTGCTTACGTGAATGAGGGCTGTGTGTTTCTTTGTTTTAGGGTTTATTTTGTGTTTTTGTTTTTGGCCGTGAATGAGGAGAGAGAGGTGAGGGCTTTGAATTAGGTTGCTGTTGTTAATGTCTAGGGTGCGGCGAGAAGAGAATCTGGAGGGAGGAAGGAGACAGTGGCGTTTAGGGTTTCATTTTTTGTTTGTTTGTTATGTGATGAAGCCGTGAGTTGTTTGGGGGCCAAGGGAGACTTAGGGTTGCAAATGTGTTATATTTTATAGTAGTGCAATTAGGGTTTGTGCATGGATTAATTAGGAAATAAATCAATTATATTAGGTGTATTTTAATTTGATTATTTTAGGCAAGAAATATGTGTATTTTAGGTGAATAATATTTAAATTAGGTGATTGATATCTTTAATTTTGGAATGATTTTAATTTAATTGGTTTCAATGGATTTTAATTTAATTCAAATTAATTTAACTTTTCGATTCAATTTAATTTGTGTTTAATTTATTTGGTTTTATTTATTTAGATTTAATTTAAATTTAATTTGTGACATGTATTTTAAATGTTTTAATTATTTTTGGAGGTGATTTAATGGGCTTGGGCTAAGGTTAAGTTTTAAAACGGAGATTCAACAGCGAACTCGAAGCTAAACACGTGAACTAAATCCAACAAAACGTCAATTCTTGACGCTTCCCTTCCGACGTTCGTTTCCCGCGACTTCCGCGACTTAAAAGATAGTTGTCTCCAAATAAGACTCTTCATCGGGTTTAACATGCAAAAATACAATGCCTACAGTCGCCCCCACTTTGATGGGACTTGTGCAGTGTGTGACAGTGACAATCCTATCAAAGTACATGCAATGCATTTTTACTTACCTGGCTCGCCAGCTGCCTCGAACTAAGTGGATGAGAGGTGGGTCTTGTTCCCATGTTGAATTGAGTTGTATTGTGGGTCTTGTTCCCAACCTGAGTAAAGTAGTGCGGTGAGTCTTGTTCCCAATTTGAGTTTGTTCTGCCGTGGGTCTTGTTCCCAATATGAGTTGAGTCAAGGGTTTTCTTCCCTGAACTGTGGGTCTTGTTCCCGATTTGAGTTGATGTGAGGGTATTCTTCCCTGAACTGCGGGTCTTGTTCCCGATTTGAATTGATGTGAGGGTCTTCTTCCCTGAACTGTGGGTCTTGTTCCCGATTTGAGTTGATTTGAGGGTCTTCTTCCCTGAACTGTGGGTCTTATTCCCGATTTGATTTGAGGTGAGGGTCTTCTTCCCTGAACTGTGGGCCTTGTTCCCGATTTGAGTTGATTTGAGGGTCTTCTTCCCTGAACTGTGGGTCTTGTTCCCGATTTGATTTGAGATAAGTGTCTTCTTCCTTGAATTGTATTGAATGCAGGCTTTATTCCTGAACTGTACTGAATGTGGGCTTTATTCCCGAGTTTGATGGACGTAGGCTTTCTTCCTGAACTGTACTGGAGGCAGGCTTTATTCCTGAACTGTACTAAATGTGGGCTTTATTCCCGAACTGAACTGAATGTAGGCTTTCTTCCTGAACTGACCGAATGTGGGCTTTATTCCCGAGCTAAACTGAGTATAGGCTTTCTTCCTAAATTATGCTTAATGTGGGCTTTATTCCCGAACTGTACTGATTGTGTGGCTTTGTTCCTGAATGCCATACCTGACAAGAACTGATGCTGAACCAATGTGGGCCTCGCCCCAAACTGATGATGATGTGGGGCCTCGCCCCCAAGCTGACATGGGCCTCACCCTCAAACTGATATTGATGTGGGGCCTCGCCCCTAAGCTGATATGGGCTTCGCCCCCAGGCTGACATGGGCATTGCCCTCAAACTGATGATGATGTGGGGCCTCGCCCCCAAGCTGACATGGGCCTCGCCCTCAAACTGATATTGATGTGGGGCCTCGCCCCCAAGCTGACATGGGCCTCGCCCTCAAACTGATATTGATATGGGGCCTCGCCCCCGAGCTGATATGGGCTTCGCCCCCAAGCTGACATGGGCCTCGCCCTCAAACTGATGATGACGTGGGCCTCGCCCCTATGTTGATACTGATATGGGCCTCGCCCTCAGAGGGATATGGGCCTCGCCCCAGACTGATGTGGGCCTCGCCCCAAAACTGATACCGATGTGGGCCTCGCCCCAGACTGATGCTGACATGGGCCTCGCCCTCAAACTGATACTGATATGGGCCTCGCCGTCTGAGTGTCATACTCGGTAAGACCAATTCTGATGCTAATGTGGGCCTCGCCCCCAGAGTGCCATACCTGGCAAGACTGATTCTGATGTCTCCATACCCGGAGTGCCGTACCTGGCCAAACTGATCTGATGTCTCCATACCCGGAGTGTTCATTCTCGAACTCTGATTGCCATTATCGCCTCGTTCATTCTCGAACTCCATTCCATTCTCGGATTTTGCTCCATTCTCATATTGTTCATTCTCGGATTGTTCTCCATTCTCGGAGTGCCATTCTCCGCTTCTTCATTCTCAAACTGCTGATATGGGCCTCAACCCTGGGACTCATCCCCAAAACTACTACTCATATGTTGTTGATCCTGGTTGGCTTGTCTTTGCCGCTTTTTCTTTTTCTTCTTTGAAACCTGTGAATACAAAACAAAACAAACACAAAAAAGAATGCAAAATTTATTACGTGTATGCATGCATGCATGAATGAATTTCCTATTCCGCTGGGTTAGGTCTTCCCCCAGTTCTCCAAGTGATTGCTCAGTCTTCTCTCTGGTCTCATGGCTCAATTTCTTGTCATTCTTCTTATTCACGGGGTGGTAGACCGGTCTCTCCCAGTCTTAATTTGGCTTTTTGTTCTCTGCTGTTTTGTGCTTGATCAAGATGAACCACATAGTGGGGCCTTCCATATTATCATACTATATCACATGCTACAAAAATAGTCTCAATAGTTATACATATTATCGTCCTCAAAGAATGCTCAATAATGAAACCAGAGAACCTTCAAAACATTCGATGCAACTCAAATCCAAGTCTTTGAATAAATGATCTAGGCCAGACTCAAAGTGTGTGTGTGCAAAGATTCTTTCACAGCTTAATCCTTAAGTAAGCTAACTCGATGATTTTGTTTCAAAAATCGGGATCGGTGGGTCAAACCAACTTAGATATCTCAATTATGCCTGCAGTTGCTTTTCAGTGCTCAATGTGGTATGGTTTTCTTTCTTTTCTTTTGTCTCTCTCTCTTTTTCTTTTCATTTTGAACTTCATTTTTTTCCTTTTTTTTTTCTTCTTTTTTTTTTTCTTTTTTTTTCAACACACCTACCCTTTAAGGTAGCATTTCTCCTCATGGTGGTCCTAATACTCGCCCATGGGTAGCTTCACGCTTATCGGTTATAGGTGGTTCGTTTTTTTTTAGAGACTTTTCTTTCATTTTCAACCATACCACACATCATAACATAAGCAAATCAAGATAGACATCTAAGCAAACGGTCATTCACCGACCTACAATTTCTTCGACTAGTCACTTTGCTAACTACTCAGGTTTTCACTGCTAAGAACCATAATCAAGTGCTTACGAGTCTAACATAGATCATTTACTCAAAGCATCAGATAAAAGCACGTCAAGGATTTATCATTTCTAAAGTTTCACTCTAAAGCAATCAATTTCATCATCGGACTTATGTCTAACCATCAATGACTAAAAAAACAAACAATTTTTTTTCTCTTTTTTTTTTCTTTTCTCTTTTTTTTTTTTTTTTCTCTTTTTTTCTTTTTTTTCGAAGGCACCTCCAATGGTCTTTCTATCCTTTCCGTAAGCTTTTCTATTTCTCGATTTCTTTTTCCCCGCTATCCATGTTTGCTAAACTCCTCTTGAATAACCCCTTTTTTTTTTCCTCTCTAACCCAACGGATATCTATGATGGCTTTTAAGACACAGAGGGTAAACATGATGCATGTATGCATGAGATGCATGCGACATATGAGATATAATATGAATGTGGTTATCAAAAGCATAAAGGGGCAACTTCTATAGGATATACAACCATGGTTCTCATGCGGGTTTATGACAATGCCTTTGATTGAACTCCCTCAACCCACTATAGAAACGGTCAACTAATGCACAAATCATACACATCACAAGACATGATTTCGGGGCCAATTCTCTTATCCCCAGTGGAGTCGCCAGACTGTAGGAACACAGGACCTGGGCGACGCTGTTCTTCTAGGCTCGCGGCCTAGTTGGGAAGTACAGAATAACATGGAGTCGCCACCCGGTGTGAACCGGGACAAAGATTTAAGGCCGCACTCACCCCTCGCAAGGGAAGACCTCAAACCGTTGGGTTCGGAATAGTCCCTTACTTATGCCACTTGTGATGATATAATTTGTGCAATAAATCAACCAAGCCTAAACAACATATTTCCAAGGATAATTTACTCCTAAGTTCACATGCATAAAATAAACCATTATAACGACAATATCATGCAATAATCTCATGGCATACCTCAATTATATAATGCGGAAAATAAAGAACAAAACTAAACATAATGCGAATTCCCAACGCAAAATAAATGACTAATCGTGCATGACTAATCGTGCTTGAATACTATCTCATGAACACATCAACTAAATAACATGCGGAATTCAAGTAACGAATGACAAACAAATCAAAACATCATAAAACAAAATATGCGCCGTTTACTCAAGTGGTACGTGGAGTTATATCCCGAGTGCAGATCATACTACCGTCTATTCGGAATCGGCTATGAAATTTATGTCCGGGTTTCCATCCTATATACCACGAGAGGCGACACATTTTTCATTTTATTCAAGGCCACAACATACATCATTTTACAATATATGCATATTTATCTACTCAAGGGCCACAACATGCATCATTTCATAATACATGCATTTACTATCTATTCAAGGGCCACAATCATGCATCGTACATTATTTTATCTAGTCAAGGGCCACAACATGCATTACTACATAAGAATCATGCAAACGAATCTCAATAAATAATAAAAAAAACACTGAAAACGGATGTGAAAAATACCCTCAGGTCTAACCTTTTTGTCGGCTCTCGGACTTGCGTTTCACGACCGTCGGAAGGGCTATCACTCCGCAACTCTTCCGGTTCACTGGTTTAACGTCTTAGCTCGCTGTTTCGCTGTTTTGGCTTCGTTTCGCTGCTGTTTCCTCGCGGTTTTCTGGTCACTGTTTCAGGTGCATTTAGGGACTGTTTTGGATGATTTGGAGGGCTAATTGGCTGTGGTTTTTGGTGATTTTTCAGAGGGTTTTTGTCCAATTTTTTTAGTGCAGTTTTGGGGTATTTTAGGGGCTGTTTTAGGGGTATTAGCTGGTGTTTTGGTGGCTGGTTGACGTGGTCTGCTTAGTTGAGTCGGCGTGTACGTGAGGGATGAGAGGGCTGGAAGTTGGCTTGTTGTTTTTTATTATTTTTTCTGTTGCTGTTGAGTGGCTCATAGTGGGGCGTGAAGCTAGGCGACGTGGAGAGGGAATGAGGACGTGAAGCTGTGGAGGGGCAGACTGGGTGATGCATGTGGCTTTGTTGACAAAGATGGGGTTGCTACGTGGGCTGTGAAGGATTTTTTTGGCTTGTTGTGGTGCAGCTGTGAGGGCTATGTGGCGTTAAGGTTGGTTTCAGGCAGATTTGGTTGTTTGTGACTTAGGTTAATGAATGGCGAAAGGGTTGCTCCGCTTGTTGTGTCGTGGAGATGGCTTGAAATAGTTAGGGGTTGTTGTTGGCTAAAGGTTGTATGAAGGGGTCTTGTTACGTGGATAATGGCTGGCTGTGGGTGGCATGATGGGTGTAAAGGGGCAGGCTGCGTGCGTTAATTGTGAAAGAGGGCAATGTTTCAGTGGGCAGTTTACCGAGTAGGGAGTTTATTTTTGAGGAAGACAGCAACGTGGGCTTGTGACGTGTGTGAGGGCTTATGTCGTGTGTGAGGGGGTTGGTATGTTCATGAGCGTGATGATTTTTGCTGAGCGAGAGCCATGCATGTTTTATGAAGGGTTGCTTACGTGAATGAGGGCTGTGTGTTTCTTTGTTTTAGGGTTTATTTTGTGTTTTTGTTTTTGGCCGTGAATGAGGAGAGAGAGGTGAGGGCTTTGAATTAGGTTGCTGTTGTTAATGTCTAGGGTGCGGCGAGAAGAGAATCTGGAGGGAGGAAGGAGACAGTGGCGTTTAGGGTTTCATTTTTTGTTTGTTTGTTATGTGATGAAGCCGTGAGTTGTTTGGGGGCCAAGGGAGACTTAGGGTTGCAAATGTGTTATATTTTATAGTAGTGCAATTAGGGTTTGTGCATGGATTAATTAGGAAATAAATCAATTATATTAGGTGTATTTTAATTTGATTATTTTAGGCAAGAAATATGTGTATTTTAGGTGAATAATATTTAAATTAGGTGATTGATATCTTTATTTTTGGAATGATTTTAATTTAATTGGTTTCAATGGATTTTAATTTAATTCAAATTAATTTAACTTTTCGATTCAATTTAATTTGTGTTTAATTTATTTGGTTTTAATTTATTTAGATTTAATTTAAATTTAATTTGTGACATGTATTTTAAATGTTTTAATTATTTTTGGAGGTGATTTAATGGGCTTGGGCTAAGGTTAAGTTTTAAAACGGAGATTCAACAGCGAACTCGAAGCTAAACACGTGAACTAAATCCAACAAAACGTCAATTCTTGACGCTTCCCTTCCGACGTTCGTTTCCCGCGACTTCCGCGACTTAAAAGATAGTTGTCTCCAAATAAGACTCTTCATCGGGTTTAACATGCAAAAATACAATGCCTACAGGTACCTTTCAATGAAGCTCTTTAATGTTTCGTCATCTCCCTGTTTCATGAGCCTTAATTCTCCTATTGTCTTTTTAGGGGTGCAGGCTCCTTTGAAGTGTCGGATGAATGATTTTTTAAGCTGGGAGAAGCTCTGGATACTTCCCGGGGCCAGACTTCTATACCATAGGATGGCAGGTCCACCCAAAGTTAAGGGAAATACTTTGCATACGGTGTCGCCCGTTGCCCCCTGTACTTCCATCAGGAGGACAAAATTCTCAATGTGGGACTTTGGGTCGGAGTGGCCTTTGTATGGCGTTATGGTCGGCATGTTAAACCGCTTTGGGAATTGTGCTGTTTTTATCTCTTCCGTAAGGGGAGACCTTTCTTCCTCGCCTCCGGTGTCTCCTGTGCCGATCTTGAGGCCTTCTCCCCATCTGGTCATCTCTTTTCTTAACCAAGATTTTATTCCATGGGCTGTCCCCCCGTGTCGCCTTCTGTGTCCTTCTGCTCGTCTGTTGTTCCGGGTGTGGCGTTCCATGAGCTCGGAGGTCTCCTGCATGTCTTCGTTGTACTTTCTATCTTCCCTTTTGGAGTTGTAAAAACTGTCGGAGGAGGGATCGGGTGTTTGTTCCTCCTCTTCTTCCCATGTGTCTTCTGATCGCGGTTCTCTTCCTACCACTTCAGATCTTACCCCATAAGGGCCTCTTTTTCTGGGCTCCTCTTCCTCGCTTACATCTGCTATTCTTTTCCCTTTTCCCTTTCTTTTCTCTTCTGGCCGGCCCCGGTTTCTGGTTTCTCGTGGTCCGCTCCTCCCATTCTTTCTAGTCGTTCCATCACAGTTCTCATGCTATCTTCCATTCTTCTCATCCAGTCTATTGCCGGAACTCCTGGTTGGTGATCTCCGTCTTCCGCCATTTGTCTTATCACGCGAGTTGCTTTTTGCTGAAGTTTCCCCACAGACGGCGCCAACTGTTGACGGCGGATTTTGGTCTCAGGGTAATATTGGAATATCACCTCCGAGGGAATCCTCCTCCAACTGTGAATTTGTTTAGTTATGGGAAACTAAAAGCAAATTTAGCGGAAAATAAGAAAATATACCAATCAGACAAGGCAATTTAACGTGGTTCGGTGGATTTTGGGATCCGACCTACGTCCACGGGCAAGAACAGGGTGGTGCTCTTTTATTACTTAAATACACCTTTCAGGTCTCTCTTTCGCTCTTACAAATTGGAACTTTACAATTCGAATTTCTCACTCTTGTGATGATTTTTTGATGTCCATTTACATACGCTCTACCCTCCTATTTATAATAACAGAATTTAGACTCCTTCTCCTACAAGGGTTCCTAGTTGAGTCAACTTTCTTCCGCCACAAGGTTTCCTGATTTCAAACTACCTTTACTTCCCTTGTCCTATTAAGATATCAATTCGTCAATTCTCCCGTGAAAGTAGGATAATTTATCACTTTATCCGAGAAAATACGGTGCTCTATCTTCCTGAACACGCCTCGCTATATGGCCAGTATCCATGAGGTCGGTCATGGCAATCTTCTAGGCTGAGAGTCTCATTGCCAATCTCTATAATGCTCGGTCATCTGAACTAAAAAGGTTGGCCCCCACAGGATGTGGTCGGTCTTCACATGATCTGGTCGGTTTTCACATGACCTGGTCGGTCTTCACATGATCTGGTCGGTTTTCACATGACCTGGTCGGTCTTCACATGACCTGGTCGGTCTTAACATGATCTGGTCGGTCTACACATGAAGTGGTCGGTCTGACCATGAAGTGGTCGGTCTGACCATGAAGTGGTCGGTCTGACCATGAAGTCAACCAGAGAAAGGAAATTACTCTTTTGTCTTTGTCATGCTGTTGTAAATATTGTAGTGCTTGAAAACACCATCAACAATTATAATTCAATTTCACTATTATAATATTATTATAAACTGTTGTGGTTTTTTAACCATTGTTGTATCAATTTCTAAATATTTGTTTAAATGATATTTCTTAAAAGGGTGTCCTCCCCTTGTCCCCCTCAAAATTATAAAGTTGCACCTCTTCCCAGAATTCATTATATATAAGTATTTTGTTTAATTAATTAATTATTTTATTTTATTAATTAAATATATTTATTTTTTAAATTAATTTTTTTTTATTTTTGTTAAATTTATATTTTATTTGCTCTTTATATATCCATTATTTTTAATAAATATTATAAATTTCTTATTTATTGTTATTTATTTTGTGTTTATTTATTCATTTAATTTTTGTGACTATTGTTGGAGATGCTCTCCCCACTTAGAACATTATTCTCACATGACTAACTATCTGAAAATGAATCCAAGTTTTACTTATCCATAATGTTATACTAAGATGATAACTCTATTATAAGAAGAGAGAGTGATAGGCTAAAAGGGAAAGAGAGAAGAAGATGAGCTTTTAAATGATCTTATCTTCAAACTTGCAAACAATCTCTTTATATAAGAAGTAAAAATATATAAAACAAATAATTTTTAATAAAATAATAGTAGATATGGATATTATTTTATGAAAACAAATAATACAAATAATTTTTAAAAAATCAAAAATAAAATCAGAATCAGAATCAACACGACTTTTAATAAAGCAAAAAAAAATCAGAATCAACGCAAATTATAATAAAGTAAAAAAAATTATACTTTCAAAATAATAAAAAAATATATATATAAGATTTATTAAACAAATAGACTATCAAAAAATATAAATATAAAAAAAATTAATATAAAAAAAATAAAAGAATTAAATCATAAAGTAAAATAAAATAGAAGTAGTATTAAAAAAAATCTAGTATAGATAAGTAGTGTTAAATAAATTAAAAAAGAATCAAAAAAATTAAATGAATAAATGAACACAAATAAATAACAATAAATAAGAAATTTGTAATATTTATTAAATAAAAAAATAGATATATAAAGAGCAAAAAATATAATTTTTTAAAAAATAAAAAATAAATTTATAAAATAAAAATATCTAATTAATAAAATAAAATAAGTATGTTATTTGTAGATTAATATATATATATCTATATAATAAAGGAGAATGGTGTTGGAGGAAAGAGAGTGTCTCCAACGACTCTCTTTATGTGACTTAATTGACGGCTCAGATCATTTCATTGGTAATTGGAGGAAAGAGAGTGAATTGATTGATGGAAAATGTCAGAAATTTTCAAATTTTTAAATTAAAAAATAGAAAGTTAAAATAAAATCATTTAATTAAAAAATAAAATCATTTAATTCTGTAACATCGTGTCGTAGGCACGGCCAAATACTGTAACACCGTGCCGTAGGCACAGACATCATTTAATTAAAAAATAAAATCATTTAATTCTGTAACACCGTGCCGTAGGCACGAGCAAATACTGTAACACCGTGCCGTAGACACATGCCAAATACTGTAACACCGTGCCGTAGGCACATGCAAAAATTAGTATATATATATATATAGATTTTGGGAAAAGGGACAAAAATGTAATTTGAGGGGGGACAGGGGGGGTTTGTCAGCGGCGAGGAAATTTTCTATTTCTTATCTGGCGTGTTTGATAAACAGTTAATTGGTCACGTGCTAGTAGCTATTTGCTCCAACGTTTGACCACGTTACGGGCCCGGTTTCTTAGTTTCTGGTTTAAGAGAAATTGACAGAAAATCAACGCATCAGAATTTCAGGCCCCCAATTTTGAAATTTTGGACATGATAATGCAGCATTTTTTATTATATTATATTCGAAGTCTCATTATCAACTGCGCAATATTATGATATATTCATCAAGGCACGAGTGTGGTGGAAAATTTCTAAAATGGCATTACAATAATTTAATAATATATTATCATATATTAAATAAATAAATAAAATTATTAATTAGTCCTACTTAATTGTGAAGTTTAAATTTTATTCTTCTTTAATAATGTTTTGATTAATTTTAGAATTCACCATAGTATATTTTCCCTTTAAATCTTTTAACAATTGTCACTATCACAAAAGATGACGGTTATAAAATAAAAAAGATGACGGTTTGAAACCGTCATCTTTGGTAGAGTCATTAAAAACTGTTACATTTAATGACGGTTCAAATAACTGTAGTATTTTTTTTAAATAATCTTTTGGTAGATTTGATTAAAAATAATTTGAAGATAACAAAAGAAATTAAAGAGTTTGTATCTTGTAAACTCAAAAATGAAGATTTTGCTCAGTTGGAGGCACAACTGCTGTTGTTGTATTTTAAAGCCGCAATTTTAGTTCTGTTCGGTTCTAGGACTTGACATTTTATTATTGAAAAAATATGACAGTTATTAAATAATATTCTTCATATTTGTTTGAAAATATGATGGTTATTTAGTAATAACCGTCATTTTTGAAAAAAAATATGATGGTTATACCTAAATGACCATCATATTTTTTTTTTTACATTCAAAGACGGTCTTTTAAAAAAACCGCCATTAAATAATATGAGAAATAACTTCAGTTATGATTAATCGTCATCATTACTTATTGAGTATAATTAATGAATGTTATTTATTTAAACCGTCATCATTTTTTTCAAAATTTATGACGATTTTACAATAATCATAATTTATTTTTAATGTTAGTTTTTTAATTAACCGTTATAAATTAACCGTCATTTTTATGTAATTTTATAGTAGTGTCAGCAAAAATCATGGGGAATGACATTATATACTCTTTAACACATGGGCAAAAAACATGATCAAGAAGATTGAAAAGCTGACCTAAACATTATCGAGAAGGCTTATTTATATTTGTTGTAATGAATTTCTAAAATGGCATTACAATAATTTAATAATATATTATCATATATTAATATATTAAATAAATAAAAAAATTATTAATTAGTCCTACTTAATTGTGAAGTTTAAATTTTATTCTTCTTTAATAATGTTTTGATTAATTTTAGAATTCACCATAGTATATTTTCCCTTTAAATCTTTTAGTGTTAATTAACAGTTGTCACTATCATAAAAGATGACGGTTATAAAATAAAAAAGATGATGGTTTTGAAACCGCCATCTTTGGTAGAGTCATTAAAAACCGTTACATTTAATGACGGTTCAAATAACCATCATATTTTTTTTTTTACAAAATTATAACGGTTTTGACATTATAACCGTCACTAAAATAATACATTTAATGACGGTTATAAAAATAAAATCGACATTATTTGTGAAAATAATATGACGGTTATTTGAACCGATTTCCAGTTCAACCTACCAGTCCGATCTGAATTTTCAAAAAACTGATAGACCATGATGTGATGATATATCGGTTTTGACTGGTCGTTCTACAGAAGTTGCTGAAGTGAGCACTGACCCAATTCCTTATACTCATTTCGATATAATATATAATCGGGCATGCATGAATTTTCTCACATTACATTCATAATGCATTCGATATTTTCTTTTGATCTTGAAGCATTTCTCCTAACAATTTAAGTAAGTCTGAAAAACTTTGATATAACCATCCATATTTCACTTTCAAGTTATATAATTGTACCAATGCATATAACTTTCTGAACTTGCTTCATCCTAGATAAGATGGCTTTTCAGCATCTCCAAGAAATTTCTGAAACATGTCGATTGCTTTCAAAATTATCGTGTGCCCCTTGAACCATCTTAATAGTACTTTTCACATGATCGTAATTAGCCTCTCTTATAATTTGTGCATTTGTACTAGTATAAGGCCATTTAATAAGTTCCTCACCATGTAGAAACCAATTTGTATAAGTTTGATCGATTCCAAAGATAAATAAATGAGTTTTTATCTCTGAAGCAGTATGGGGATTCACATTCTCATATTTCATGCAAAGGCAACGTATGTTATCCAAAATTTATAGCATGACCAATAGCAAAATTAAGAAAGCTCGTAACACCATCTTTATATTCTTGTGATCTTTTATCAAATGACATCCAAGATTTATCAATATTCTATATTCTAACACAATAAAGAAACATAAGAGTATAACAAGCAAATAAGTAAATTAAATCGAGCAAATTATTTCAAACCTTAACAATATGCAATCAAGTGTAAACAATAACTTCAAATCATCATTTTCAACTACATATCTCAAAATCCAACCACTACACATGTTTATAACACATAAACCTCTATATAATATGCAATCAAATAACAACTCCAAAATCACATATTTTTAACTCGACAACTCAAAAACACAACCACCACAAAATAAAAAAAAAAACTCTAATCTCAAAAGTATTATTTCAACTCATATTTGATGTAAAATGAAGATATTAAACTAAAGATTTGATTAAAAATAATTTGAAGATAACAAAATTAAAGAGTTTGTATCTTGTAAACTCAAAAATGAAGATTTTGCTCAGTTGGAGGCACAATTGCTGTTGTTGTATTTTAAAGCCGCAATTTTAGTTCTGTTCGGTTCTAGGACTTGACATTTTATTATTGAAAAAATATGACGGTTATTAAATAATATTTTTCATATTTGTTTGAAAATATGATGGTTATTTAGTAATAACCATCATTTTTGAAAAAAAAAATATGATGATTATACCTAAATGACTGTCGTATTTTTTTTACATTCAAAGACGGTCGTTTAAAAAAACCGCCATGAAATAATATGAGAAATAACTTCAGTTATGATTAATCGTCATCATTACTTATTGAGTACAATTAATGATTGTTATTTATTTAAACCGTCATCATTTTTTTCAAAATTTATGACGATTTTATAATAATCGCCATAATTTATTTTTAATATTAGTTTTTTAATTAACCGTTATAAATTACCCGTCATTTTTATGTAATTTTATAGTAGTGTGACTAGTGTCAGCAAAAATCATGGGGAATGACATTATATACTCTTAACACATGGGCAAAAAATATGATCAAGAAGATTGAAAAGCTGACCTAACATGATCGAGAAGGCTTATTTATATTTGTTGTCTAATACTCTTACTAGATTTTTTTTTTTTTTTTTTTTTGGAAACGATGGAAACCCCGCCACCAAACCACTCATTCTGGGCCGCGGCGCAGGTAAAACCACCGGCTATCCCAGGCTCTTACAAGAAGTGACCGAAACAAGTCAAAACTCTTTTTTTATATAATTAACTTCTAAGTTAATTTACATTATTATCATCGTGATCATAATTTTCAAAATAGAATAGGCATGATTACGTTGTGAAAGTGCAAAATCTCTTAGCAAACCTGCATATGTTATATAATGTTTGGGTTTGAATTTTGGCACCGTATAGTTTTTCCTTCATGGATTGACTTTTAAAAAGATATATTAGGTAGGTGATGATTATTGAAATTCTAATTATTCATCGACAAACTAAACACATCAAAATTATATATGCATTCTTACTTTCATAATATATATATACTTTTTTTTTAATGAATGAACTCAACAACAAAGAAATTAAAACAAGAAATTACATCTCAATTAGGTTGACACCCAAGATCCTGCCCGAAGGTAACCTCATTGTGAGAATAATATTATTAGAATAAATAAATAAGTTATTTGAAATACAAACCAAAAGCTAGAGTAGAGAATACAAACTAGCTACATTCATAATTCACTTGTAATCACATTGTGACTGTTGATAAAAATCTACACTCAATCACATACTTAATTGATAGTCATTGTATGAATGTAGGTAAAAATAAAAATAAAATACAATCAAAATGTGATTGAGGTCACAAATATGAATAATGTATACACATGACTAAATTATCAGGTCCCTAATAGTTAGTCATATTGTGACTATGGGTGAAAAAATTACAAACTCAATCACACACTTAATTGATAATTATTGGTAAAAAAAAAAATACAATTATAATGTGACCGATGTAACAATGTGACTGTGACACACCGATAACTAAATTATCAGTTACCTAACTGACAGTCACATTGTGACTGTGGATTAAAAAAAAAAAAACACAGTCACAATATAAATGGAGTAAAAATGTGATTATTACCGAGATCAATATAAAGTATGTGCAACTTAGTGACTTTGGGGCTAACTTCAATCTTTAGAAAGTTCGAATTTAAGAGAAGTGCATGTTAAGTTACATATAATCTTATTATTGTGATTTGGAGTCTGAATAAAAGATATATAAGGGTCTGAAAAAGTTAATTTGATATTATTATATAAGGGTAATTTTTGAATCTTTTTTGATCAAAATATATCGATAATAGTATTTATTTAAAGCTTATGATTTGTATATTAATAATATATAATTTTTTTTTATAAAATAGTGATATTTAGTTTATAAACTAAAGGTTGATTTTTTTTTTTTATTGAATTTCAATTTAATATTCACTGTCCAGTATGCGCAACTCAAGCACTGACTCCATTTATTGAATTTTTTGTTTGGTTATTGTCCCTCAAGTAATTTAACATGTAATAGGACTAAAAATAAATTTTGTATGGGATAGGACTTTTTTTTTTTAAAGATGGATAGCACTTCTTAATAACACATCTTTGATTTTGTTTTTTGTTTTTAAATAAACCCCCATAAATAAATAATAATTGAATTACACATTATTTATTTATTAGTGAGTGATATCACATCACTCATTTCTCCATTACACCAAAAAATTACTCTGGTCGGTGATGGTAAATATATCAACGGAATTGAGAATTCTAGAAGCATTTAATATTTAATATATGATCATCATCATTTTAATAATTACTACAACTTGGAAAAGGGATTAGTATATAGCATGAAGCCAGCCAAACCCTAGATACATAGGTAGAAGAAGAAGAGATAATTAGAACAAAGAAACAAATAGAGAAAATGCTAATTGACTAATTAATTAATTAAAAAGCTCTAATAAATATTATTACATAAATAAACTCCTGATAATTGCTGCTTCAGTACTGTTGTTGTCTGTTGAAGCCAAGAGCTCAGATAGCCTGTCGCTTAGATCATCAACTTCACTGTGCAAGCTTCTAATATAATCGCAAGTTTCCTGCAAGATCTTAGATGCAGATACCTGCATGCCCAAAGATTTCGTAATTAAGTTTTAAAAACAACTAATTAATATGTGGTTTAGTGGGTAAAAATGAAATGCTAATATGGAGGGAACATGTTTAGTCCCACATCTCATCAACTTGTCGCACCAATAAATGAGGCTAGCTGTGATAATGTATATTATATACCAAAAAAAATAAAAATGAAAGCCACAAAAAATTTGAATTCATTTGGAGTTGAGATGTAATCAGCTATCCTGTAGATATTATCTAATTTAGACTACATTGCTTTGGTCATTATATAGCACAAGAACCTAACCCCTAAATCAAGGGAGTCCATTCTTTATAAACACATCACGTTGGATGTTAAAAGAAAGAGGAGAAATTTAAAAAAAAAAAAAAAAAAGAAAAGAGGGAAGAAGACGAAAGTATAGCTAACCTTTTCGGAACGCCTGCCGCGAACTTCAGGAATAAGTTGCTGCAACTTGGAAAGAAGATCGCTGATCTGATCGTCACTGATCCTCGAAACACCTGACGACTGCCTAGACCTCGATCTTCTGCTAGACATTGTTAACTAGTTAATATATATATATAATACACTAACCCTAATTAATAAAGGTGTCAGAAACAAATGGATATGTAAGTAGTAGATTAAAAGAGAATAATCTTAGTGCTGGTCAGTGTTTGAGGGAATCAATAATGAAGAAGGCAGGTGATGATGAAATGGGTGCATGGCCATGGGCTATTAAATAAGGGGATATTGAGAGAGGGAGAGAGAGAAAGGAATCCGGGTAATATGAGAAACGCCATACTGTCCTTCTCTATTGTGTCCCCGAAATGGGGTTAGGGTTCAAGTGGGTTCATACAAATTTGCTTGTTTATCCGCCAACGACACGGCCCTCTCTGTGTCAGTCTTAGCACGCAAGCCCACGTTATCTCATTGCTCTCGCTCTTTCCAACTCATTTTAATTATTCATTCTCATTCATACCTATCGGGATGGTCAAACAGATCAAGACACTCATACTCTATATAATAGGTTTAGGATTAGTCATGTAATTATTAACTTTCTAACTTAATTTTACCAGTATACGAGTCATGTTTTTATATTTCTCATGTAAGATATTTATGAAACGTAATAACCAAGATCTTGAACAAGGTGATTTTCACAATCATATAATAGATCAATAAAGCGTACCTTGATCCATGATGAGAGTAAAATGTGGTCAGTACGAAGGATTGAGTTTCTCTCTCTTGACCCCTATAGACTTGATGTTTTTCTTGATGGACAGAAAGAGGATGTGAGTGGGGATGAGAGATGACCAATCCTAGGTTGCTTTATATAGACACTCCATCAGGATAAAATAGGAAATTATCTCTTATTAATTAACCAATAGAATAATATCTGATATTATATTAAACCCATAATAAATACACTTTGGGCCACATAAAACCGAGATTCTTTGGTGCAACAGTGATATGGGTGACGTGGTACCACAAGCGAATTAAAAAATGACATGTAGAGTTTTTTCACCTATTTTTTAGTTGTTTTTTAATTTTTAACACGAGTGGCAGTTGATGATTGACTTGTTACATGAATGACGTGGTATGCACCAAAAATTTTCTCCATATATTGGGCTTGATTGTAAATTAAGGCTAACATCTCGGACATGATTTTATCGATTCTTGTTTTTATTCCTTTGAGCGTTAGTCAATGATCATCCGCAAAGACAGCGCATATCACAATCTTTTTAAATTTTATTTATTATGAAAAGTTTGTGCAAAATACGACCTTGGTTCTCATTCGTACATGATATATGATAAACAATTAAATTTACTGTTGCAAACAATTGCGAGCAATGGTACTAGTACTTGAGAACGTGGGTGACATTGTTGACCACATGAGGAAAATGTACATAATCCCTAATATTTTATAAAATTAATCGAAATTTTTCAATATTAAAAAATTAAACAAAATCCACTGTTATTATAACAAAACTTCTTGATAATACGGTTCGTAGAAAATCCCGAATCTCAAATTTTAATAAGGATCATATCCCATTTGATCTGGGATTCGAGATGATTATTCGTCCTAAATGAAAATTTAGGTTAGGATTCGGGTTGATATATCGTCCCAAATACAAAATCGGGTAGGGGTTCAAGATAAATTTTTTTTTTTCCGAATCCTAAATTTTAGCCAAAAAAATCCAGAATTCTGATCGGGATTCAAGATCACATTCCATTTGATCCGGGATTAATTGGGAAGATTTTTCATCTCAATTCAAAATATCGATAGAATTTGGGATAACTTTTTCATTCCGAATAATAATCAAGATGGGATGGGATGAGATGAAATTCGATCATGACCAGACGAGACATGGAGCATACCTGATAACTTTACTGATGTTGAGTATTTTTAAAAAGCAGAAGGTTCCGATTAGTTTTTAAACAGGATTTCCATTAATTTTAACGGTCTCATTTTTCCTGAGTGGCCCCCATTCTCTTATCATAATTTGAGTTACAGACATGCCACGTGTTGTCTCGTAATCTCTGCATTGCATTACCCGATTCCTCGGCTTCCTTTGCTTATGTTATTACAACATTAAATAATTCTCTCTCTCGAGTGAAGCAACCCTAAAATGGCATCTTTTTGGTCATAGAATCTCACTTCCAAGTTCCAAGTTTCCAAAATGTCTCTTTTCACTTAAAATTTAATTATGATACTTAATATTTAATCCTACCAGCTTGTTTGTTGTAATTATTAAAAATGGTGTCTGTTTTTGTTTTTTTTTAGTAAAAGCTTGTTATCTCTAGTTGTCTTCAAGGGACGTGACTTGGTGGTGTAGAGTTCAGGATCTCACATTGAGGTCTCGAGTTCGAATCCAGAGAGTACGTTTCTTGTAAAACCTATGACAGCCGGAGGTTTTACCTAATTCGTTTAAATCCGAAATGGATAGTTTGATGATAAGATTTCCAATGATTTCAACAAAAAAAAATTGTTACTAACATGTGCTGGTATATTGTTACATGTTAGCACGTGACAAAGATATTTAGTTTTTTTTTTGTTCGGCGAGATTCCAGGTATAAGTCGGCTTGTCGACGTAAACTGCAGCACTTTGTAAAAACTTTCAGATTTTGTGTCATTTTATTCTTGTACAGCAATCACATTTCTCTTTTACAATTGCAAGGGAAAGAACCGCAATTACCGGAACATGTAACAAAGAGCTTGCTAAGTTCCATCTATCATTCTCTCTGTATATTATAAAATGAAAGAGGTCGGTTAAAAGATTAAAAGAAAATTACATAAAAAATTATGTCTTTTTGTATTTTAATCTATTCGAACCTATATTTTTTTTTCTTTTAATTAATATCCATATTTTATAAAATGAGAGCGCTCTTATCATACAATGACTTTATATAACTCCAATGGGTTGCCTAAGTGGTAAAGACTTTGAGCTTGGGTGGTTTGCTCCCTCTCAGGTTCAAGGTTCGAATCCCACTAGATGCATTTTCTTGCGGTCATGCCCCCTGATGTGAAAAGCCATCGAGTAGCGACTTACCCTTATCTGTGTTGAGAAACTTCTGAGGGCACGGGACACAGGTCTCGGGGATTAATCGAGGTGCACGTAAGCTGGCCCGAACACCCCGGTTATCCAAAAACAATGACTTTATATGGGTGGGGTTGTCAAATAAAACAAAAATGCTAAAATTGAGCAAGCACCATGTGATAGACAGACGATATTATCAATTTATCTGACCACTTCATTGACTCGTCCAAAGAATTAATCTTACGGATTATTAGTTTTATATATGGTCATTAATTAACTTCAAAAATTTAAAATTAATCCAGCATTACAAAGCTCTGATGGCAGCCTGAATGTCCCCGAGAGTTAACTACAAGTCTACAACACCATAGCTTGGGCCAAATTCAATGGTAATTTTCACAGTATCTGTGTTTTGGCTGCTAGCTAGCTCTTGAATAGCTTTCATGTGAATCAATATTGAAGGTTCACGTTTCTGATGTGCTATCCCCAAAGGGTGTGGTTTGGTGGTGTAGGGTACAGGATCTCACATTGAGGTTCTGAGTTCGAATCCAGGGGGTGCACTTCTTGTAAGAGCCTGAGACAGCCGGTGGTATTACCTGCGCCGCGGCCCAAAAAATGGGTGGTTTGGTGGCGGAGTTTCCATCGTTTCCAAAAAAAAAAAAAATGTACTGATGTGCTATCCATGTAACAACACTAACTAGAAATATATATGTGATTCATATAATAATTACAAAGTTTATGAAGATTTAGTCAGCTCCCGTGACGCAGAATGAATTGTCTGATCAACTTTATTCATTTTTTTTTTTTTGGTTTAAAGACTTAGATTCAGTGTTTAACTAAATTTTATTATAAATTATAATAGATAATCATTGAATAATAATTTAAATATAAATAAATCATAATCGACATTTCTACTAAAAAAAGTGTGACAAAAGAATGAAAACTTAGTAAGTTCAAATAGCTTAACACTGGATATAAAATCAGTGCATTCAACAGAATTTCGTTTGCAAAAAGGGAAGAAATTAAATTTAAGCTTGCTCACCGAATGCTTTGACAATATTCACTATTTTTAGAACCAGACCGGTGATCGAATTGGTGATCCAAAATATTTAATGGGTCAATGGTTCGACCAGTTGAACCGTTACGAAAAAAATCGGTAGAACCGACCAACGTTAAAAATAGTTTTATTTAATTAGAATTTAAAAAATATTAAATTTTAATTTTGGTTTTAAAAATTTTAAAAAAATTGAACTGGTCCGGTCCGAATCATTAGTTTCGACTGGTTTTTATTGATTTTTACCGATTTTGACCAATTTTTGTACTGTCTGATTTTTATTTATTAATTAGATCAGTGATCGTGATTTTATATCGCACACAAGTTCACGCATCGCTCAAGTAATATAATGACTATTAGTCAGATATCGTACCCACATGAACTTATTTTTCCTCATAGAAATACCAAGACTAATATATTTAACTTAAACTAAATTTTTGGTTGAGAAATGAGTGTTTATTTTGAAATTAACTGAAAGTGAATAAATAGCAAATAATAATTTTGGAGATAAACTTTATATTCGAGAAGAACTTAGGGTTGTAACTTCACCTAAGCACGCAAACAATGAACTCATACACTTTTCATTCAACTGGGTTGTTGTTATGAATTATTAACTTAGAACGCTAAACTATCTACATGCATCTTTCGATGGTCAGGTAAATATATTCGGATTAAACTAATTAACTATATGTTTATGTTAATTAATTTAAACCAAATTCATTAAGGTCAAGTTCTAATAGTGTTTACGCATGTCATGCAGGTATATTTCTATCCTGAAGGAAAATATATTCAAAAGAACTAGATCATGCGCTATTATTCTCACGGCTAACCCAAATTATCTCTGTCGAGATCCTAAGGATTTACCAAGACTATTATATTGTTGGCCAAACAAATAAAATATGCATCAAAGCATATAGAATAATAAATAATAAACCCAAGAAAATAAAAATATGTCAATTAATTAAATATAGTGCTTAAGATTCATTATAACCCTAGATGAATGATTTAGCTATTCATGATATTCAATAAAAACATGCTAATCATTATTGATATAAAATAAGAACTCATAAAAGATAAACTAAAGAGAAAATGAAAGAAATAACTCTCGTTTACAGTCTTCGCCTTCAATCTTCAACACCGATTAAAGCACTCGTCTTAGTTTTACTCTAGGTGTTCTTTTATGTTATGAGACTCCAAAATTATGTTATGAGGCTTGATTTTAAGTTTTGGGACGAACTTATGCTTATATAGGAGGTCTGGGGGGTCTTTCCTAATCAAAAATCAGATTTTGAACGAACTGGGAAAAAATCTCTCGTGTCGCGATGCGCTCACACGCGTTGCGACTCTTACTCTTTTCGTTTGGCACATCACGATGCCCAAGATGAAGCAATCTGTCTGAATTGCCCTGGTGACTCTTAAATTTGGCCTAATTCAGCTATGGTCTTGTTGTTTCATCACTCGTTATGTCTAATTAAATTTTCATATTATTTTAACCCGTAAAATACACCCGAAACATATCAAAACGCTCATAAAACTCGAGATAATATATAAAACATTAAGATCGAGGGACGGATAATATATGTATATTAACCGCTCATCAATCGGACTCACAACCAATTTCTGATTTGACCGGTATGATCAATCCCGATCCGATTTTCAAAACATGGCATTATTGTGTCCCCCGTCACTGTTGCTTGCGATTTGACATCAAACATTGATAGACACTCTGCTGAGTGCTAGCTCCATCCATGTGTTGCAAGACCTGGAAGGTGTAAGCATATGATAATAAATTAATGAATATATTTAATTTAATTATCAGCTGTAATCACTTCTCTTAATTGTGTAGATCGATTTTATGAGAGAGTATTTTGTCAAACCTGAATGGGCTGTTTATTTTATCTATATATTTGCTTTTATGTCGTTGATTAAATATTTTAATTAGTTTTTTTTTTTTTTAACTACTGACACTCTGAACCTAATTGCATTAGCCACCAAGCACGTGATAGTAGTTGGCCATTCATGAAATTAAACCCCACAAGACCAACGCATCAGCTTGCATGTTCCAAAATACAGAAAATTGAATTAGGAATTAAGTTGGAACATTTTTTTTTTTTTTTTTGGAGATGAGAGAGATTGTTTGTGTACTACTGACACTCTGAACCTAATTGCATTAGCCACCAAGCACGTGATAGTAGTTGGTCATTCATGAAATTAAACCCCACAAGACCAACGCATCAGCTTGCATGTTCCAAAATACAGAAAATTGAATAAGGAATTAAGTTGGAACATTTATTTTTTATTATTATTATTTTTTTTTGGAAACGATGGAAACCCCGCCACCAAACCACCCATTCTGGGCCGCGACGCAGGTAAAATCACCGGCTGTCCTAGACTCTTACAAGAAGTGCACCCTCTGGATTCGAACCCAGAACCTCAAGATGAGATCCTGAACCCGAACATGTGTAACTGAAATACAGTTCATGATCCTGAGAATTTATTTCTTTACATTTTCATATATATATTTTTTTAGATAAATAAAATCAGTGACGAGCCAAAAATCAAAACAAAAATTTACTTCCTAATTAAGTTGATATCTAAAAGCATGTACAATCATATACAAATCAGATCCCAATCGAAAGTGTTAAATTAAAATAATAAGAAGTTTATTTCAAACGAACGCTTTACTAGCTTATACATGGATCACATCTATACATTTTAATA
>SKCR01054839.1:0-29483 GCA_019454045.1 Zanthoxylum bungeanum | reverse complement strand
GTTCTTAAGGGCAAGGTTCCTTAAGAGTTGAACTTGTTCTTGGAAGGGTTTTGATTATATAAAAAATCAAGATTCGCGGTTCTTAGGGCTTAGAACACGTGGAGGGATTTGCTTGGCTTTATTCAAGGCAGGTTTCTAATCAGGTTACGTCTCACCGATGCCTTATTATATTCGTTGGCATATGGTCGGAGTTTCTCATTCATGGACATGTATTATTGGCACAATGATGGTACATTCCCTTGTGGCCAAGTATTTATTTGTGGCCCGAGGTAGGGTTATATCCCATCGATGTCCTATCTTGTTCACTAGCATGGGGTCGGAGGTTCTCCCTCATGACCAAGTGTTATTGACACAATGATAGTACATGTTGGGGCAGTTGTGGAATCTATAGGGTCGGATCGGTGCCCCGGGTAGTGAAAATGGGTCCAACCCATGGATATCAAGTATGGGTGTAATTTTTAATTATTTAATGAAATATTATATTCCATTACGAGTGTATAGAAAAAAACCAGGACTGAATCGGAGTCCGAAAACTCCCGAATGAACAAAAATAAAATTACCGCGCTTGTACGCGACTGCTACAGTGCACGCGCGCACTGTAGCTAACAAAAACATTCTTTTTTTTTTTTTTCCATTTTACTTGTTTTCATTTCCTTCAGCTCACAAACCTGTGAGCTGAAGGAATTAGGGTCTTTGACCCTAATTTTTTTCGGTCTTCCCTAAACACTTCAAAAACAACCAAAATTAATTTTTGATTTCAAAGCCAACATTAACACATGTTATAGAATAAAAATCAAGTTTTTCAAAATATCAAATATTTTTACAAAAACATAAATTTATTCTAAAAACACATTTGCGTAAATTTTGAATCTAAGACACAAACCAAATTAGAATCCCAAAAAGAAATGTCTCGTGAACAATTCTAGGTCACCTAAAGGTGGTCAAATGATTCTAGAATGGTATCCATAACTCTAAGCTTTAATATAGAATTCCAAACTCTAATTAATTGTTCTATGTCCAACATGAACATCTTTGACCTAATTACAAACATGTTGTGTTTATACTTCTAAAGTATCATAACACAATTGATTAGCCTCATTCAACATTAAGCTATGTGATCATGCATCTAATACACAAATAAACATAGCTTTGGAGAAGATCAAACATTACCTAGTAAGCTTGATGCAAGATCTAATCTACTTCTCATTTGTTGAAATTGTTGGAGAACCTCCAAGGTGTGCAAGCTTGACTCCAAGATCCAATCTTGTTTCCAATGCTTCCAAGCTTCACTTCAAGATCTAATCTTGATTTCTCATAGATGAAATATTGTAGAGACCTCACAAGCTTCTCTAAACACTTCTCTAACTTTGGCTAATCTCTCAAGAATTTTCTTATGCTTGTTATTTTTCTTGTAATTAAAACCTTCCCAAAGCTTTCTATTTATAGCAAAACTTATGTAATTTTTAATTAATAAAAGTTGTAATCAACTTTTAAGTGGGCTTAATCCAATTTGTCCAAATATGTATAATTCGATGTGACTGGTCTCCATTGTCTTCCACTTTAATTTAATCCAATTAAATCAAGCCAAGGATTAGGAAATGGATTAGTTAAATATTTTCCATCTTGATTTAATCCAATTAAATCAAGCCAAAACTATCTATTATTACATACTTACAATTACCATAATATCCTCAAATGGTAGAGATCATTATGATTTTACAATTAAGCCATTGTTTAATTATGGAATTAATCCAATTAGGTAAAGTAAATAATCAATGTTATCCAATAACACTTGATTATCTTAGTTGATAATTATAATATCGAATATTATCTTTTATCAAAAATAAATCGGCTACCCAAGTGCTCAACGAGTACACTTCATATTGAGACTCTCTAAGTTCAGACACGTTCATCATATAAGCCTAGCTAATATGTACGCAATTCGGCCACCTCCGAATTCGCGAAGAACACGAATGACCTTTTTGAACTATACAAGTTGAGGTCATTACATATGTTTAACAATCCCTCTGTCGTAAGCTATCCGTGTTGTGCTTAGGAAACATAGAATATACCGTCAAGTTTCCAAGGTGCACATCTCATGTCGACATGTCCACGATTCTTTACAACTGATGCGATCCACCCTAGGCGATCGGCTTTGGCCAAAGTCTTTAAGAATCATGACTTAACGCACATGGATACCTAAACCTCTTATGGTACACATATGATCCGACGGATCCCATCTTGCTTCGCACTTGATTGCTGAGTGCATCGATCCACACCCAACGAACATCTAGAGGCCAGACCATGAAAGGTTTCTGACATACATGGCATCAAAGTGTGGAGGATCTCACACAAAATCAATGCTATCCTATAGTCAAAGGATTACATATGCTACTCGACTCGAGGAGATTCCTATTGCCAGTGGTATGTACTTCCAACTATTAGGAATCACTTGTGAGTCATTCAGTATTTGCTCCAACGAATACCCACATGTCTATACGAGTTTCCAAAACTCATGGTACATCGTGTTAAACCATTGGAACTTCAATTCCAATATAAAACATGTGCTAGTCTTATAGGTTATAGGAATTCGACCGTTATTCCAAAACCAATGACCAGGAATATTTATTTTAAGAATAGTTTTCACATAGTGTCAAAACTATTCTAAGGTCGATATCATTCTTAGCATATTTATACATCAATCTAATACGCATAATGACAATACCATTAATAAGGTATGAAATGAAAAATATAGTTATTTTATTAATAAATAATAAAATATAAAAATCGGATTGGCACTCCAAGCACCAACTCCATCAAACTCCCACTTGCTTAGTGCCAATCTGGATGGTACCGTAGTCCCATCTCCTCCACATGTTTATCAAATAACTTAGGAGGTAAGGCCTTGGTAAGCAGGTCTAGTATGTTGTCTTGTCCTTGAATCTTCAAGACCACTATGTCTTTTCGTTCAATTATCTCTCTAATTACGCGGTATTTCCTTTCCACGTGTTAGACTTGGAATGCGCCCTCGACTTTTTAGCCTACGCGATGGCTCCGTTATTATCACAGTATAATGGGATGGAATCTGCAATACTAGGCAAAATACCAAGTTCTGTGATAAAATTTCTAATCCAAACAGATTCTTTAGCAGCTTCTGAAGCGGCTATAAATTATGCCTCAGTGGTGGAATCAGCTATTGAGCCTTGTTTTGAACAACGCAAATTAATCGCACCATTGTTAAGGGTAAATATATATCTTGATGTAGATTTTCTATCATCTGGATCTTCCTGGAAGTCGGAGTCTGTATAACCCTTAACTTGTAGCTCATCTTCTCCATATATCAGAAACTTATCCTTGGTGCCTTTAAGATACTTTAGGATATGTTTCACGGCTGTCCAATGATTTTTATCTAGATCAGATTGATATCGGCTGGTCACACTGACGCCGAAACTGATGTCAGGTCTAGTACATAGCATTGCATACATTATGCTCCCAATACAAGAAGCATATGGCAAGTTAGACATTCTAACTCTCTCTTCCTCAGTTTGAGGTGCCATTTTTTTCGAAAGATGTATGCCGTATCGGAAAGGTACATTTGCTGTTTTGCAGTTGGTATAATTGTACCTTTCTAACATCTTGTTTATGTACGTCGATTGTGACAACCCTATAAGCTTCCTAACTCTATCTCGGTAGAGCCTTATACCCAGCATATAGGAAGTTTCACCCATATCTTTAATGGAGAAGTTCTTGCAAAGGTAGGCTTTCACACTTTGCATCATCCATATATCATTTCCTATGATAATGATGTCATCTATATACAAGACTAAGAAAACTATCATGCTCCCACTAACTTTCTTATAAACACATAGTTCTTCCCCATTCTTGATGAATCCAGATAATTTAATTATCTCATCCAAACGACGATTCCAGCTTCGGGGGGTGCTGTTTAAGTCCATAAATAAACTTTTGGAGCTTACAAACCAAGTTTGAAATCTCACTGGATACAAAACCATCTAGTTGTTCCATATAGATATCCTCATCAAGGAATCCATTTAGGAAAGCGGTTTTCACATCCATCTACCATATCTCATAGTCGTGATATGCAGTAATGGCTAAGAGAATCCTGATGGATTTTAGCATGGCTACTGGTGAAAAAATTTCCTCATAGTCAATCCCAGGAAGTTGAGTGTAACCTTTCGTTACCAGTCGGGCTTTAAAGGTTTCCACATTTCCATCAGGCCCTCGTTTCCTTTTGTAAACCCATTTACAACCAATAGGTTTAACTCCTTCAGGAAGTTCAACTAAGTCCTAGACTTGATTGGCATGCATTGAATCCATTTCAGATTTCATGGCTTCTTGCCATTTTCCTGAATCGATATCCAATATCGCTTCCTTATACGTAGTCGGATCTATTTCCTCTAAGATGAGAACATCAAGGCTCACATCAGATGTTAAAAATAATCTTTCAGGAGGCCTTGATATTCTATTCAACTTACGTAGAACCTATTGTGGGAACACAGGAATCTGGGCGACGCATGCTGTCCCGGGCTCGCGGCCCGATAGGGAGTACGGAGTAGCCACGGGGGACTAAACCGGAGAATAATGGAGTCGCCACCCGGTGTGAACCGGGAAAATGAGATTTAAGGCCGCACTTACCCCTCGTAAGGGAAGACCTCAAACCATTGGGTTCGGAATGGTCCCTTACTTATGCCACTTGTAATGAAAGGATTTACACAATAATTTAATCAGGCTTAAGTAACACTTATTTCTAAGAATATCATGCTTCTACATTCACAGGTACAAAAAATCACCTAAAAAACAATTATACATGGCATGTGATGAATATGTCTCAGTTCAGTGTGTTCGCGTTCATGTAGCGTTCGTAAACGCGTTCGAACGGAAATGAAACAAAATGCTCACGTTCGTATGGCGTTTGTTAACGCGTTCGAACGGAAATGAAACAGAATGCTCACGTTCGTATGGCGTTTGTGAACGCGTTCGAACAGAAATGAGACCTGATGCATAATAAGGCAAAATGCATACGCATTCAAGTTGCTTTCGTAAACGCGTTCGAACGGGAACAGACCTGATGCATGAAATAGGACGCGATACATAAAAAAGAAAGGGGCGCGGTGAAGTACTGCCGTAAAGGTGGCCTTTTGGGGCTCTTGGTCTCTCAAAGAGAGGACCTTTAGACCAACATACTAAGCCCATGTGCTTGATCGCATCATACATACAAAATAAAGCCAATCATATCAAAACCAAGTATGCCAGATTGAACATATCTTTCATCCAATCTGAACACACATCAACCGGCGCGGCAAAGCATCGTGGTAAAGGGTTTGAACCCCTCCCCATAAGGGATCTTTCATTCCACTTACTAAGCCCATGCGTTTGATTGAACCATGCATAAAAAGACAAAGACAATAACATCAAACTAAGTATGCTCGATTGAACATATCTTGCATCCAACCGAACACACATCAACCGGCGCGGTAAAGTATCGTGGTAAAGGGCTTTAGCCCCTCCCCATAGGGGATCTTTCATTCCACTTACTAAGCCCATGCGCTTGATTGAATCATGCATAATCATACAGAATTCAAGTGACGAAAAATAAATAAACAAAAGCAACACAAAACAAAAGAGGGTGCCGTTTACTCAAGCGGTACGTGGAGTTGTATCCCGAGTACAGATCATATTACCGTCCATTCGGAATCGGCTATGAAATTTATGTCCGGGTTTCCATCCAATATACCGCGAGAGTTGACACGTCTCTCATTCATCCAATACCCACAACACACACCATACACGAGCAAGATTTAACAAACAAATAAAGTACAATCCAAATAAATAACAGAAATCAAATAAAGATAAGTGTGAAAAGTACCCTCAGGTCTAACCTTTTAGCCAACTTTCAGGCTTGCGTTTCACGGACGTCGGAAGGGTACAGCTCCTCAACTACTTCGGTTCACAGGTTTAGCGTCCTAGCTCACTGCTTTGCTGTTTTGCTTGCGGTTCGAACTCCGTTATGCTCCTGTTCGGCCTCTGTTTTGCTGCTCACTGCTCAGGCCACCTGTTTTGACGTTTCAATGAACTGTTCCCGGTTTGTGTGGGTTCTTAGTGCAGTTGTGAGTGATTATTTTTAAGATTATGAATGCAGTTTTTAAGTTACTGTTTTTAAGGTTTTTAGGGACTGTTTTAAGAGGATTTGGGCTGCTGTTTTAAGGTGATTCAGGGGCTGTTTAGGCATGTTTTAGGGGGGTGCAGGGGCTGCTGTGTAGGTGTGAATGTGGCTTCTGTTTTGGTGGTTATTTTTGGTGGTGTATAGGCGTTTATGGGGTTGGTTTTGAGTGTTTATTAGGGGTGTTTCAGTGGTTGTTGGTGCTCTTGTTGTGGATTCGGTTATGGTGGAGGGTTGAGGCTCTTGTTGTCTCGGCTATGGAGGAGATGGTTATGGCTCTTTGTTCTCTTTTTGTGTATATGTGAAGTGTCTTTTTTTTTGTCTTGGGCCTGTATTAGAGAGAGTGGAGAGATGGTGTGGCTAGGCTAATGCATGTTTATATAGAAGAGAGCTAGGGTTTGCCCTTGTCTCACAGGAAGAGATCTAGTTTCCAAATTAGGAGTCCTAAGGATGGTATACACAAGATTGAGGGGGGACAAAATATTTTAAATTAGGAAGTCAACTATTTTAAATTGGTAGATGTCTTATTAGATTAGGAAGTCAAATATTTGATTGGTTACGATTGATTTTAATTAGGCATATCTTCTTTTTAATTTTAGTATATGATATATTCAAATTATTTAAATTAGGCATGATTTTAGTTTAGGTTTGGTAAATGTTTTATTTAATTATTTAATTAATTATATTAATATCTTATTTAGTTAATGTTTAATTAATATTTATTTATTTAATTTGGGATGTGCTTTATGGGCTTTGGGGAGCTAAATGGACTGGGGTGTGAGGCTAGCAGCAAAACCAGAATTACCGACACCGTTCGAACGCTTCCACGAACGCGACACGAACGCTCGCAATTGTTTGCCGTTCGAACGCATACACGAACGCAGCACGAACGAAAACAGTGAACCTTGTTTATCCTGACTTTCCCCTTCCGATATCCGTTTCCCGCGGCTTTCGTGACTCAAAAGGTAGTGCCTCCAAATGAGACTCATCATCGGGTTTCACATGCAAAAATGCAATGCCTACAGTCGCCTCCACTTTGATGGGGCTTGTGCAGTGTGTGACAGTGACAGTCCTATCAAAGTCTATGCAATGCATTTTTTTTACTTACCTGGCTAGCTAGTTGTCTCGAGCTGAGCTGATACTGTAGTGGACCTCGATCCTGAGACGCATCTCGATACTGCTGATGACGTGGGCCTCGCCCGTAAAATGATGTGATGTGGAGCTTCGCTCCTTAGTCGATATGGGCTTCGCCCCCAAGCTGACATGATGTGATGTGGAGCCTCGCTCCCCAGGCGATATGGGCCTCGCCCCCAAGCTGGTACAATGTGGAGCCTCGCTCCTCAGCCGATATGGGCTTCGCCCCCAAGCTGATATAATGTGATGTGGAGCCTCGCTCCCCAGCCGATATGGGCCTCGCCCCCAAGCTGGTACAATGTGGAGCCTCGCTCCTCAGCCGATATGGGCTTCGCCCCCAAGCTGATATAATGTGATGTGGAGCCTCGCTCCCCAGCCGATATGGGCCTCGCCCCCAAGCTGGTACAATGTGGAGCCTCGCTCCTCAGCCGATATGGGCTTCGCCCCCAAGCTGATATAATGTGATGTGGAGCCTCGCTCCCCAGCCGATATGGGCCTCGCCCCCAAGCTGGTACAATGTGGAGCCTCGCTCCTCAGCCGATATGGGCCTCGCCCCTAAGATGATATGATGTGATGTGGACTTCGCCCTCCGAGACCCATACCCGGAACTTAATTTCATTGGGACCTCAATCTTCAGATTACTGCCCAGATCAAATAATGTGCTTTTACTATCTCTGATTGGCTTACTGCTCGCTCTTTTCCGTCTTCAACACCTGTTTACACAAAACAGAACAAACACAAAAATATACAATATGTTACGTGTATGCATGTATGCAGGAGTTTTCTTATTCCGTTGGGTTAGGTCTTCCACTGGCGACCAAGTCTTCTCAAGCAAAGTACAACTTCAACCTGTCAACATTGATTGGTTCTATGAATTCATTTCCCTCGAGGTCTGACAACTTCACTGCTCCATTTCCCATGACTTTCTGAACGATGTAAGGTCATTCCCAGTTCGGCCTGAATTTCCCTCTTGGATCTGTCGTCGACGGCCTCGACTACTTAAGTACCAAATCACCCTTTCTGATCTTTGTGGGACGTACTTTCTTGTTGAAGGCCCGGGCCAGTCTCTTCTGATATAACTGCATGTGTGTGGACAACAGAACCTGGGCGACGCCGTTCCTAGGCTCGCGGCCTAGTTGGGAAGGATTAAATAACATGGAGTCGCCACCCGGTGTGAACCGGGAAAATGAGATTTAAGGCCGCACTCACCCCTCGCAAGGGAAGACCTCAAACCGTTGGGTTCGGAATGGTCCCTTACTTATGTCACTTGTAATAAAATGATTTATGTGATAATTTAACCAGGCTTAAATAACATTTATTTCCAAAGATATCATGCTTCTAAATTCATATGCATATATCAACAAGTTCATCACAACATGCAACATCACATGGCAATCTCATGAACATATTTCAATCCTATGATATGGAAAACTAGGAACAACATAATCATGCTTGAGTACTATCTCATGAACCTATTAACCAAATAACATGCTAACAGTCTAATCATGCTTGAATACAAATAATACAGTTGGCTATATAACACAAGAAAGATCAACCAAGAGGCAATTATACATGAATATGATAAGACAGACTCAGTTCAGTGTGTGCGCGTTCGTGTAGCGTTCGTAAACGCATTCGAACGGAAATGAAACAGAATGCTCACGTTCGAGTAGCGTTCGTAAACGCGTTCGAACGGAAATGAAACAGAATGTTAGCGTTCGAGTAGCGTTCGTAAACGCGTTCGAACGGAAATGAAACAGAATGCTCACGTTCGTATGGCGTTAGTGAACACGTTCGAACGGAAATGAGACTTGATGCATGATAAGGCAAAAATGCATGCGCGTTCGAGTTGCGTTCGTAAACGCGTTCGAACGGGAACAGACCTGATGCATGAAATGAGACACAATACATAAGCAACAAAATAAAGGGGCGCGGCGAAGTACTGCCGTAAAGGTAGCCTTTTGGGGCTCTTGATCTCTCAAAGAGAGGACCTTTAGACCAACATACTAAGCCCATGCGCGTCACATCACATCATGCATACAAACACAAAGACAATCATACTATTCTAAGTATGTCCGATTGAATGTGTCTTGCATCCAACCGAACATACATCAACCGGCGCGGCAAAGCATCGTGGTAAAGGGCTTTAGCCCCTCCCCATAGGGGATCTCACATCGCACTTACTAAGCCCATGCGCTCGGTTGAATCATGCATACGAAAATAAAGACAATCATATCAAACTAGGTATGCTCGATTGAACGTATCTCGCATCCAACCGAACACACATCAACCGGCGCGGCGAAGTAGTGTCACAAAGGTGGCCTTTTTGGCTCTTTGTCTCCCAAATGGAGGACCTTTGGACTAACTCACTAAGCCCATGCGCTTGATTGAATCATGCATAAATAAACAACATATTGAATTCAAGTAAAGAAAACTAAATAAACAAAAGCAACACAAAACAAAAGAAAGATGGTGCCGTTTACCCAAGCGGTACGTGGAGTTGTGGCCCGAGTACAGATCATATTACCGTCCATTCGGAATCGGCTATGAAATTTATGTCCGGGTTTCCATCCGATATACCGCGAGAGTTGACACATCTCTCATTCATCCAATACCCACAACATATTACATCTCATAATTCATGCATATTTATCTACTCAAAGACCACAACATGCATCCATAAACGACTCTCATGCGAATAGAATTCAATAAAAAAAATGAATATAAACTAATGGAAAGGTACCCTCAGGTCTAACCTTTTAAATCACCTCTCGGATGTACGGTACACGATCGTCGAAGGGTGGATGCTCCGCAACTCTCCCGGTTCACTGGTTCACTGTTCTCGTTCGTTGTCTTTACTGTTTTGCTTGCGGTTCGAACTCCGTTCTGCTCCTATTCGGCCTCGGTCTTGCTGCTCACTGCCTGGGCCACCTGTTTTAACGTTTTCAATGAACTATTCCAAGTTTGTGTGGGTTTTTAGTGCAATTATTGTGATTATTTTTAAATTTATCTATGCAGTTTTATGTTACTGTTTTTTTAAGGATTTGGGCTGCTGTTTTAAGGTAATCTAGGAGGTTGTTTAGGCGTGTCTTAGGATTCGGCTAAGGGTGAGTTTGGTGTGTTATGGATTCGGCTATGGTGGCTGTTGGTGCTTTGGATTCAACTATGGAGGGTGGTGTCTTGTGGTGGTTTCTTTGTTTTCTTTTGTGTATGTGTGTAGTGTTTTCTCTTTTGTGTTTAGTCTTGGGTGCGTAGAGAGAGTCTAGAGAGATTTCGAGAGAGTTTGGGTGTGAATTCGGTTGTGTGAAGGAGAGAAATGGCCTTGGTTAGGGGTTGTTTATATAGAGAAGGGGTAGGGCTTGACAAGGAAAGAGATTTGGCTAATTAAAGGGGGATTTGATTTGGTTTGGTTAAGGGAAGTCAAAGATTGAGGGGGGACAAATCTTGGCTAGATAGGGAAAGTTGAATATTTGATTGGCTTAGATTAGGAATACAATATTTTAGATTGGTAATTATCTTATTAGATTGGGAATATAATTGGTTGATTGATTTTAATTAGGCATGATTATATTTTAAGTTGGTAATTGTTTATTTTATGTTTGGTATATGTTTTATTTAATTATTTAATCAATTTAATTATTGTCTTATTTAGTTAATGTTTTAATTAATATTTATTTATTTAAATTGGGATGTGTTTTATGGGCTTTGGGGGGCTAATTGGGCTGGATGTGAGGCTAGCAGCAAAACCAGAATTACCGACACCGTTCGAACGCTTCCTCGAACGCGACACGAATGCCCACAATCCGTTGACGTTCGAACGTAAACACGAACGCAGCACGAACGAAAACAATGAACTTTGTTTATTCTGAATTTCCCCTTCCGACGTCCGTTTCCCGTGACCTCCGTGACTTAAAAGGTAGTTGTCTCCAAATAAGACTCCTCATCGGGTCTATGTGTAAAAATGCAGTGCCTACAGTCGCCCCCACTTTGATGGGACTTGTGTAATGTGCAACAGTGACAATCCTATCAAAGTTTATGCAATGTATTTTCACTTACCTGGCTCGCCAGCTGCCACTTGACTTACCATGTGTTGAGTTGATGTGGGCCTCGGCCCTTGGATTCATTCCCAGATTTCTTATTCATTCTTCTGGATTCGTTCCGAACTCTGAGATTATTCTTATGGATTCCTTCCGTATCCTGAGATTCATTCTCTGGATTCCTTCTAAATTCTGAGATTCATTCTCTGGATTCCTTCCACATTCTGAGGTTCATTCTCTGGATTCCTTCCAAATTCCGAGATTCATTCTCTGGATTCCTTCCAAATTCTGAGATTCATTCTCTGGATTCCTTCCAATTTTGAGATTCCTTCTCTGGATTCTTTCCATATTCCGAGATTCATTCCCGGATTCATTCCAAAACTGAGATTCATTCCCGGATTCGTTCCAAACTCTGATGATGTGGGCCTCGGCCCTAGGATTCATTCCTGGATTCATTCCATAATTCTGACGACGTGGGCCTCGGCCCTAGGATTCCTTCCCGGATTCATTCCTGGACTGTTGAGATGAGGCTTTATTCCTCCCGAGCTTACTGTAAGTTGTTCATTCCTGAACTGTTATCGATATGAGGCTTTATTCCTCCCGAGCTTTATTCTCAAACTATACTGATATGAGGCTTTCTTCCTCTGGGCTTTGTTCCCGAACTGTGTTGATATGATGGTCCATTTCGAACCGTGCTCCATTTTCGGAGTGCCATTTTCGGCAAGTGATGAGATGATGGTCCATTTCGAACCGTGCTCCATTTTCGGAGTGCCATTTCCGACTTGTTCATTCTTGAACTGCCCACTCCCGGACTACATCTCCATTCTCGGAGTGCCATTCCCGGCGTGCTCATTCCGAGTTGTCCATTCCCGGACTGTCCATTCTCAGATTAAATCTCCATTCCTGGAATGCCATTCTCGGCAGAAACTGATTTGAAGTAATGCGGGCCTCGTCCCCCAGAATGCCATACCCGGCAGAAACTGATCTCATGTAATATGGGCCTCGCCCCCAGAATGCCATACCCGACAATGCTGATACTGATGTAATGTGGGCCTCGACCTTGGGACTCATTCCCAAACTGTGTTTGAAGTGGGCCTCGGCCCCAACTGCTACTGACATGGGCCTCACCCCCAGATTGATGCTGATGTGGGCCTCGACCCTCGAATTCATTCCAAAATTCTGCTGATGCGGGCCTCGGCCCTGGGATTCATTCCCTGGATTCATTCCAAAATTCTGCTGATGCGGGCCTCGGCCCTGGGATTCATTCCCTGAATTCATTCCAAAATCTGCTGATGTGGGCCTCGGCCGCATAATGATGTGGGCTTCGCCCTAAACTGATATTGATATGGGCCTCGCCCCAAGACTGATACTGCTGATATGGGCCTCGCCCCCAGACTGATACTGAATGTGGGCCTCGACCCCAGACTGATACTGAATGTGGGCCTCGACCCTGGGATTCATTCCCGAAAACTCTGCTATTGTACTGTTACTGCTTCTGGTTGGCTTGCATTTGACGCTTTCTCTTTTTCTCCTCTGAAACCTGTTATTACAAAACAGAACAAACACAAAAAGGATGCGAATATGTTACGTGTATGCATGCATGCATGATTGGGTTTCCTATCCCGTTGGGTTAGGTTTTCTATCAATTCTCTTGATGACGGCTTAGTCTTCTCTTCCTTAGGAAAAGAACTACTTCATTCTATCCTCGTTGACTGGCTCGATGTACTTATTCCTTCCCAAGTTTGACAATCTCACTGTCCTCATTTCCCAATTTCTGAACGGCTAACTTATCCTTTCTACTTGCTTTTTCTGAAGATCCCCCGTGTTCTGAGCATCTTAATACCAAGATTGAATGCTTTTGTCATATGCACTCATGTGGCAAGTTGAGAAGTGGAGATTCAGGCAAGTAAGCGAAATGAACTTCTTTATTATTGTTGAGAAAAGGTTCGAACAAGCAAACAAAATCAATGTCTTTATTAAAAAAAGCAAGATAAACTTGGAGAAACAGGAGTGCCTTCTTCCTCAGCCTATGGTTCTTCATCATTGTCATCCCTTATCCCAATGAATGAAGCTGAGTGGTTGAGAGCCTGGAGGACAAGGGTTTCGGGTAGGCCAGAGTTGATCATGTAGTTGGGTAGGGGATTTCTGTGTGCATTCGGTTGTTCTCTTTCTGGGTCAGGTATTTTGTGGGTGTCAATGAGGTCTTGGATCTCATGCCTAAGGCGGGGGCAATTGTCAGTTTCGTGACCCTTTTGTTGGTGGAAGTAACAGAATAAGTTTAAGTCAAGGTAGTGGGGTACATGGTTTGGAAGTGGTTTAGGTTCCAAGGGTTTCAGGAGTCCTTGCATCTTCAACTTTTCAAACACCTTCGATAGAGGCCTGCCAAGGTTGGAAAATCGCCTATTTCTGATGGCGGCGACCTCGGCAGTAGTGGGCCTTGTCTCAGAATGCCCCCTAAAATTCCTCTTATTCTGGCCATAAAACTTCCGGTTCTCGGCCTCTTCTTATTCAATGTCCATGACAGTTTCCCTTAGCTGTCGGAAATCCGTAATCATTGAAGTCATCCTCCTCAACTTGCCATAGATCGAGGGCTTGGTGCCCTTAATGATCATTTTAATCTGGTCATTCTCAGAGGGCCGAGTCTGCATCTTCAGAAGCTGGCTTCTCCAGCGGTCTACATACTCCTTGAAGCTTTCTTCTGGCTTCTTCTTAGTGTTCTCCAAATCACGAAGTGACAAATCAATCTCTAAGTCTGTAACATATTGCTTCAGAAAAGCATCAGCTAGTTCCCTCCAATCTTCCTTAACCTTCTTCTCAAGGCTATGATACCAAACCACAGGAGCCCCCTCGAGTGACATTCCAAACATCTTTTGGACTTGGCGCTGTGATAGGCCCACTGAACTCATGACCGAGACATATTGCTTCAGATGGACTCTCGGGTCTCCATTCCCATTAAACTTGACCATGTCGGGCATTCTGAACTGAGCAGGCAACTGTTCCTCAAAGGTCATCGCCTCATAGTCTAGTAAGTCTTCATCCTTACCCTTCATCTTACGGGTAACAGATTCTACCTGGTTATGGAGTTTCTGCAATTCTGCCTGAGACCCAACTGTTCTCCCAGTGGCATAATCAGCCATATCATCATCAAAAGCGGGGATGTCATCCCCCAATCCATTCGGAGTCTCCTCTCGTCTTACATTCTCAGAGTTTCCCCCAGCACGGGGCACATACATATTTGTCATGGCAACAGTCAAAGCTTGCAACTGTTCGGTAATCTTGGCCAAACCATTTTCCAACTGATCTATCCGGGATACCTCATTATCGGATGTACTCATGTCTGTTACCGGTCTTTTGGTGAGTCTTCCCTTTTCCCTAACCCAACGGGAGTCTATGATGGCTTTTAGAACACAAGGGTTAGCATGATGTATGTATGCATGGGGTGCATGAGATGCATGTAACATATATAACATACTAAATCAATTAAAATTTTCACACAAATCGGCCTGTTATCATTTTAGAAGCTTTTGGGCTAATTGTCATAGGAGTGAACTCATCCAGTTTAAATGGCCCAACAAGTTCACGTCTCATGGCAAGGAGCCCAACTAAATCCAAATGGTAACATTCCGAACACAAGCACAAGGTGGCTCATCAACACTTAGAAGCCTTCGGCCCAATTGTCATAAAATACGTTCTTGTCCCAGTTTAAATGGCCCAACAAGCCCATATCTTATGACAAATAGTCCAAATGAATCCAAACGATGATTTTCCCAAACACAAACATAAAAGAGAGATAATGCAAACATAACATAACAATTTTTACATAATGGCCCATCAACATTTCAGAAGCTTTGGGCCTAATAGTCATACGGTACGAACTTGCCCCAGTTTAAATGGCCCAAATAGTCCAACTGCATCCAAATGAGGATGGTCCACAAGCACATATTCAAGGAAATAATTGTTACTTTAGCCAACCCGGTCTATGGGTGGGTTAGTAAGAGTATAGACAAAAGGCTCTCACCGGCGAAGGATGGCCCACAACTAGGTCTCCCCACTCAAGGGTTCGAGCAACCAAGTGAGCGCACCCTTTTTTATACACTAAGGTACGTGCCAATGAGCTATGGTGTGTGACGGACTGTCAAATGGATTTCCCGTTGTAGATCCCCAGAGGGAAGGTGGAGCGAGGCTCACTTAAATACCCAAGCCTCTTAGGCTCTTATCGCTTGTTGTCAGGAATAAACAACGAGTCCTCCAAATTAGTCCATCACAATAGGCTACAAGTAGATGGCTATCTAGGTGCCTTCACAGCTTTTCCTTCTAGAAAGGTAGTGAATGAAGGAAGACACCAAACCATTACCTAGCCTAAAAATGCCTTTGATTAAACCCTTACTTTATCCATTATAGACACGGTCAATTAAAACATAAATCCAAACATCACAAGTCAATATTTCGGGGCCAATTCACTTATCCCCAGTGGAGTCGCCAGACTGTGGACAACAGAACCTGGGCGACGCCGTTCCTAGGCTCGCGGCCTAGTTGGGAAGGATTAAATAACATGGAGTCGCCACCCGGTGTGAACCGGGAAAATGAGATTTAAGGCCGCACTCACCCCTCGCAAGGGAAGACCTTAAACCGTTGGGTTCGGAATGGTCCCTTACTTATGTCACTTGTAATAAAAGGATTTATGTGATAATTTAACCAGGCTTAAATAACATTTATTTCCAAAGATATCATGCTTCTAAATTCATATGCATATATCAACAAGTTCATCACAACATGCAACATCACATGGCAATCTCATGAACATATTTCAATCCTATGATATGGAAAACTAGGAACAACATAATCATGCTTGAGTACTATCTCATGAACCTATTAACCAAATAACATGCTAACAGTCTAATCATGCTTGAATACAAATAATACAGTTGGCTATATAACACAAGAAAGATCAACCAAGAGGCAATTATACATGAATATGATAAGACAGACTCAGTTCAGTGTGTGCGCGTTCATGTAGCGTTCGTAAACGCGTTCGAACGGAAATGAAACAGAATGCTCACGTTCGAGTAGCGTTCGTAAACGCGTTCGAACGGAAATGAAACAGAATGTTCGCGTTCGAGTAGCGTTCGTAAACACGTTCGAACCGAAATGAAACAGAATGCTCGCGTTCGTATGGCATTTGATAACGCGTTCGAACGGAAATGAAACAGAATGCTCACGTTCGTATGGCGTTAGTGAACGCGTTCGAACGGAAATGAGACCTGATGCATGATAAGGCAAAAATGCATGCGCGTTCGAGTTGCGTTCGTAAACGCGTTCGAACGGGAACGGACCTGATGCATGAAATGGGACACAATACATAAGCAACAAAATAAAGGGGCGCGGCGAAGTACTGCCGTAAAGGTAGCCTTTTGGGGCTCTTGATCTCTCAAAGAGAGGACCTTTAGACCAACATACTAAGCCCATGCGCGTCACATCACATCATGCATACAACACAAAGACAATCATACTATTCTAAGTATGTCCGATTGAACGTGTCTTGCATCCAACCGAACATACATCAACCGGCGCGGCAAAGCATCGAGGTAAAGGGCTTTAGCCCCTCCCCATAGGGGATCTCACATCGCACTTACTAAGCCCATGCGCTCGGTTGAATCATGCATACGAAAATAAAGACAATCACATCAAACTAGGTATGCTCGATTGAACGTATCTCGCATCCAACCGAACACACATCAACCGGTGCGGCGAAGTAGTGTCATAAAGGTGGCCTTTTCGGCTCTTTGTCTCCCAAATGGAGGACCTTTGGACTAACTCACTAAGCCCATGCGCTTGATTGAATCATGCATAAAAACAACATATTGAATTCAAGTAAAGAAAACTAAATAAACAAAAGCAACACAAAACAAAAGAAAGATGGTGCCGTTTACCCAAGCGGTACGTGGAGTTGTGGCCCGAGTACAGATCATATTACCGTCCATTCGGAATCGGCTATGAAATTTATGTCCGGGTTTCCATCCGATATACCGCGAGAGTTGACACATCTCTCATTCATCCAATACCCACAACATATTACATCTCATAATTCATGCATATTTATCTACTCAAAGACCACAACATGCATCCATAAACGACTCTCATGCGAATAGAATTCAATAAAAAAAAATGAATATAAACTAATGGAAAGGTACCCTCAGGTCTAACCTTTTAAATCACCTCTCGGATGTACGGTACACGATCGTCGGAAGGGTGGATGCTCCGCAACTCTCCCGGTCACTGGTTCACTGTTCTCGTTCGTTGTCTTTACTGTTTTGCTTGCGGTTTGAACTCCGTTCTGCTCCTATTCGGCCTCGGTCTTGCTGCTCACTGCCTGGGCCACCTGTTTTAACGTTTTCAATGAACTATTCCAAGTTTGTGTGGTTTTTAGTGCAATTATATGTGATTATTTTAAATTTATCTTTGCAGTTTTATGTTACTGTTTTTTTAAGGATTTGGGCTGCTGTTTTAAGGTAATCTAGGAGGTTGTTTAGGCGTGTCTTAGGATTCGGCTAAGGGTGAGTTTGGTGTGTTATGGATTCGGCTATGGTGGCTGTTGGTGCTTTGGATTCAACTATGGAGGGTGGTGGCTTGTGGTGGTTTTTTTGTTTTCTTTTGTGTATGTGTGTAGTGTTTTCTCTTTTGTGTTTAGTCTTGGGTGTGTAGAGAGAGTCTAGAGAGATTTCGAGAGAGTTTGGGTGTGAATTCGGTTGTGTGAATGAGAGAAATGGCCTTGGTTAGGGGTTGTTTATATAGAGAAGGGTTAGGGCTTGACAATGAAAGAGATTTGGCTAATTAAAGGGGGATTTGATTTCGTTTGGTTAAGGGAAGTCAAAGATTGAGGGGGGACAAATCTTGGCTAGATAGGGAAGGTTGAATATTTGATTGGCTTGGATAAGGAATACAATATTTTAGATTGGTAATTATCTTATTAGATTGGGAATATAATTGGTTGATTGATTTTAATTAGGCATGATTATATTTTAAGTTGGTAATTGTTTATTTTATGTTTGGTATATGTTTTATTTAATTATTTAATCAATTTAATTATTGTCTTATTTAGTTAATGTTTTAATTAATATTTATTTATTTAAATTGGGATGTGTTTTATGGGCTTTGGGGGGCTAATTGGGCTGGATGTGAGGCTAGCAGCAAAACCAGAATTACCGACACCGTTCGAACGCTTCCTCGAACGCGACACGAATGCCCGCAATCCGTTTGACGTTCGAACGTAAACACGAACGCAGCATGAACGAAAACAGTAAACTTTGTTTATTCTGAATCTCCCCTTCCGACGTCCGTTTCCCGTGACCTCCGTGACTTAAAAGGTAGTTGTCTCCAAATAAGACTCCTCATCGGGTCTATGTGTAAAAATGCAGTGTCTACAATGTGATGTAAGGCTCTTATCATTTTCTCGTCCAAAAGTGCTAACTGATCAAATCTCTGTGCAGCCCATTCTGACTCAGGTAACTCTGTCTCTGCTAATACCCTCATGGACTGTATTTCCATTTCCACCGGCAGTACCGCTTCCATCCCGACACTAAAGAGTAAGGTGTTGCACCCGTTGCTGTTCTGACTGACGTTCTGTACCCCCACAAGGCATACGGTAGTCTCTCAGCCCAATCCCTGCAGTTCTCTGTCACCTTAGCCAGAATTGTCTTTATAGTCTTGTTGGCTGCCTCAACTGCCCAATTCGCCTGTGGCCTGTAAGGTGATGACTTATGATGGCCTATCCCGTACCTTTGTAGCATTGCCTTTGTCTCTCCTTGAAACTGTACCCCATTGTCCGTGACCACGTGGTGCGGCATACCATACCGACAAATGAGGTTCCGTGTTATGAACTTGGCCATCTGTTTTGCTGTAACGTTCCGAAACGACTCAGCTTCTACCCATTTTAAGAAATAATCCACTGCTACTACTATGAAGCGATGTCCATTAGATGCATTCGGTCGAATTTCCCCGATCATGTCAATCCCCCATTCTGAGAACGGCCATGGCTCTGACAGCCCGTGCAACTCTGTATGTGGCAGATGACTCAGATTGCCATGTATATGACAGTCGTGACAGTGCTTTACCATCCTTGCGCAGTCTGTCTCCATAGTCGACCAATAAAACCCCTGTCTCACTATCTTGCGGGACAAGTTCAACCCATTCATGTGCGGACCACATACCCCGGCATATACCTCTTCCATTACCTTCTGAGCTTCTTCTCTTCTCAAACATTTCAACTGAATGCCGTTTGCTTGCCTTTTGTACAGTTCTCCTTTCAAGATCACATACTGGGAGCCAACTTCTGAATGGCTATTCTGTCTTTTCTGCCTGCCCCTTCTGGGAATTCACCAAATTCCAGATACCTCTGGATGTCATAATACCAAGGTTTACCATCGTCGACCTCAACTCCCAGAATTCTTTCTATCTCATAAACTGGTCTGCTCGCTGTTGTCAGTATCAACGGTCTCATCACTAACTTTTCTGGATTTTCCCAAGTAGCTGCAAGTGTGGCCAGTGCATCTGCCATCTGATTCTCTTCTCGCGGCAAGTGCTGAAACTTACACTTGGGGATAAACTGCGCCAACTTTCTGAGGTGAAAAAGGTAAGGTTTCAACCGTTCTTCTTTCAATTCCCATTCTCCTCGCATCTGCTGGACTACCAACATCGAATCTCCGTAAACCTCAACACTTTCGGCTTTCAAGGCTATCAATGCAGTCAACCCAAAAACATAGGCTTCATATTCGGCCATGTTGTTTGTTACTCTGAATGTTAACCTCTTGGCCATGGGCAAAGTTTCTCCCTCGGGGGTCACTATCACAATTCCAATTCCGGCTCCTTTGTAATTAACTGCTCCGTCGAAATACATTTTCCATCCCTGAACTGCTATAGCACTGATTTCTTCATCTGGGAACTCAAACTTATACTGATCCCCCTCAACAGGTTGCATTGCCAGAAACTCTGCTACTGCTCGCCCTTTGATCACTTTGGAGGTAAGATATTCAATGTCAAACTCTCTGTCAGCAATACCAACCATCTGCCCAACTTTCCCACTAGCGAAGGCACCGAATGAAGATATTTCAGAGGATTCTCCTTTGCCACTACCTGGATCTTGTATGACTGGAAGTAATGTCGCAACTTTCTGGAAGCCCATACCACTGCAAGACAGATCTTCTCAACCTCCTGATATCGAGCCTCATACGGGAGCATCTTCTTACTCAGATAATAGACTGCATGTTCTACCCCTGTCTCATCTGCCTGTACCATCATTGCCCCCAGTGCTTCTGATTCTATGGCCAAATACAATATCAAAGGTCTGCCCGGCCTCGGAGGTTTCAATACAGGAGGCTTTACCAAGTACTCTCTGATCTTGTCGAAGGCTGTCCGACACCGTTCATTCCATCTCACTGGCTGATCTTTTCTCAACAGTTTGAAGATAGGCTCACATACTGATGTCAACTTGGCGATGAACCGACTGATGTACTGAATCTTTCCAAGAATGCTCTGACTTCTTTTTCTGTCTTCGGTGCAGGCATTTCTGTGATTGCCTTGATCTTCTCGGAGTCTACCTCTATTCCGCCCATTCCCACTGTGTGACCAAGCAATTTCCCTGATGTCACCCCAAACACACATCTCTTGGGATTTAGCCGCAGGTTATATCTGTCAACTCTCTGAAGGAACCTTTCCAGTGCTTCAATATGCCCAACTCTTGTCTCTGATTTCACCATCATGTCATCCACATACACCTCAATCTCTTTGTGCATTAAGTCGTGGAAAAGTGTGGTGGCCATCCGCTGATAGGTAGCCCCCGTATTCTTAAGCCCAAACGGCATAACCTTGTAACAATAAGTACCCCACTCGGTAACAAATGCAGTCTTGTGTTTATCTTCTTCGGCCATGAGAACCTGATTGTAACCTGAAAACCCGTCTGCAAACGAATACATAGCAGATAAAGCCGCGCTATCAACCAGAACATCTATATACGACAAAGGAAAATCATCTTTCGCGCAAGCTTTGTTGAGATCTCTGTAGTCTACACACATTCTGACCTTCCCATCTTTCTTCGGCACCGGCACTATATTAGCCAACCACTCGGGATATTTTACTACTTCAAAGAACCCCACATCTACCTGTTTCTTAACTTCCTCTCTGACTTTCTCAGCCCATTCTGGTCGCATCCGTCGGAGTTTCTGTTTTACTGGCCTCATATTCGGATAAGTTGGTATCGTGTGTTGGGCAATGTTTCTGTCTACCCCAGGCATGTCCTCATAGGACCAAGCAAACACTTTGGCATATCTGACCAACACTTCTTCTAGTTTCTCCCTCTATTCGGAGGTTACTTCACTTGCAATCAGAATTTCCTTAGGGTTCTCAAGTGTGCCCAAGTTAAATGCAGTAGTTCTGGCCGAACTGATATCAAATATGCTTGATTCGTGCAGAGCAAATGGAAATGACTCAGGCAAGTAAGCAAAAGAAATGTCTTTATTATTGGATAATGCGGAAGTACATTCAAACAAATCAGGAAGGTAAATGTCTTCATCATCTATAGACACTTCTTCCTCTGCAATCAGATCTCCTCAGGATTTTCGTCCTCTCCCAGAGTCAGGCTTTCCAACTTCATCAATTCTTCTTCCCAATTCTCTGCTTCCACAGCTTCTTTAACCAACGGTTTCTTACCCAACAAATCCTGAAAGATCTCAAATCCCAGTACCACAATTCCATTAACTTCCACAGGTTCAGGCTCTACTTGATATCCTGAAGCTTTCACAAAACATTCCATCAGTTTCAGGCCCTTTTTCTTGACCTTTGGTTTTTCTTCATCAGACTTATACCCCAAACCTTTCCGAGTGGTCTGTCCTATGAAATCTGGCAATTTTGAACCTTCACCCGGTTCAAACTTCATTTTATCCATAATCCTAGCCACCCTAGGATCCACCAATTCCTCAAAAGTAGCTGACACCTGAAACCTTGTGAAAGGTTGTATCTCCAAGGCAGCCACGGCATTATCTACCTCAGCCCGGATAGTGACGACTTCTCCCTCATACGGGAACTTGATCATCTGATGCAAAGTGGAAGGCACGCCCACAGTTTGTGAAACCAAGGCCTTCCCAACAATAAGGCAAAAGTGGCTGGGATGTCCAGCACTGTGAACTCAACCTCATCTTCAATCGGTCCTACCTTGACCATAGCCACAAAGGTACCCTCAACTCCCCTTTTACTATCATCATAAGCCTTAATGGTCATACTGGAGGGGTCCAAGTCTGTTGCTTTCATACCTAATCTTGCCAGAATTTTCAACGGGCACACATTGATGGACGAACCGTCATCCACCATTACACATGAAGTTTTCTTGCCCCTCACTTCGGCCCTGATAAATAAAGGCCTATTATGATTTCTCCCCTCCGGCGGGAGTTCATTCTTAGAAAAAGATATCTGCAAAGCTTCTTTCTGAACTGACCCAACAAACATTGCAGGGTTGGCGTCTTCTGGTACCACAATTTTGCTCAAGGCCTCAACCATGGCCTGTCTATGCTCTCGGGATGCACATAACAGTTCCCAGATACTCACTTGTGCTCTAGTCTTCCTTAATTGCCTCAGCACTATATCCCCCTCAGTATTTTCTGCAGTCTCAACCACTTCTCTACCATCTGTCAAAACTCTCTTACCCTTCTCCGCCATATCATTGTAAAAGCGACCGCTACGCGTCATTCCCCTTACTTCTTCCTCATCACTGCTAGAGAAATCAAGACAAAAGCTTTTCCCCTGCTCTGCCTCATCTTCACTAGTAATATCCCAGATTCCAAGGCAAAAGGCTTGAGGGTGGAAGGATTTTAGGACAAGGTCTTCTGGGAGGCCATAATTGATCATGTAGATTGGTGGGGGTTGTGGGAACACAGGAATCTGGGGGCGACCATGCTGTCCCGGGCTCGCGGCCAGGTTGGGAGTACGGAGTAGCCACGGGGGACTAAACCGGAGAATAATGGAGTCGCCACCCGGTGTGAACCGAGAAAATGAGATTTAAGGCCGCACTTACCCCTCGCAAGGGAAGACCTCAAACCGTTGGGTTCAGAATGGTCCCTTACTTATGCCATTTGTAACGAAAAGATTTACATAATAATTTAATCAGGCTTAATTAACACTTATTCCTAATAATATCATGCTTCTATATTCACGGGTACAAAATAACACTTATACATACATTTCGCATATATCTCATATCTAAGAACACATGCCTGAAAATACCTCAAAGTAACAATGAACATACAACTTCATTCAGCATATCATATTCATGAAAAACTCAAGCATACATAATAATCGCGCAAGCATACATGTGAGCACTTTTCCAAGTGATACGTGGAATTGTATCCCAAGTACAGACCGCATTACCGTCCATTCGGAATCGGCTACGGAATTTATGTCTGGGTTTCCATCCGATATATCACAAGAAATAGTACTCCAAAGTCATCATGGCATAGGTATATGAATCGTAATGCGTTAAATCAAGACTAAGGCAAATGACGCAACTAATGGAATAAACATGCTTTTCATTATTATGTTCACAAAGATAAGAACGACTATGTGTGGTTCTATAAAAAAATCACCTAAGAAACAGTTATACATGGCATGTGATGAATATGTCTCAGTTCAGTGTGTTCGCATTCGTGTAGCGTTCGTAAACGCGTTCAAACGGAAATGAAACAAAATGCTCACGTTCGTATGGCGTTTGCTAACGCGTTCGAACGGAAATGAAACAGAATGCTCACGTTCGTAGGGCGTTTGTTAACGCGTTCGAATGGAAATGAAACAGAATGCTCACGTTCGTATGGCGTTCGTGAACGCGTTCGAACGGAAATGAGACCTGATGCATGATAAGGCAAAATGCATACGCGTTCGAGTTGCGTTCGTATATGCGTTCGAACGGGGACAGACCTGATGCATGAAATGGGACGCAATAAATAAATGGCGAATAATACAATGCGAGGCGCGGCAAAGCATCGTGGTAAAGGGCTTTAACCCTTCCCCATAGGGGATCTTTCATTCCACTTACTAAGCCCATGCGCTCGATCGCATCATACATACAAAAATAGAGCCAATCATATCAAAACCAAGTATACCCGATTGAACACATCTTACATCCAATCCGGACACACATCAACCGGCGCGACAAAGCATCGTGGTAAAGGGTTTTAACCCATCCCCATAAGGGATCTTTCATTCCACTCACTAAGCCCATGCGCTTGATTGAACCATGCATAAAAAGATAAAGACAATAATATCAAACTAAGTATGCCCGATTGAACGTATCTTGCATCCAACCGAACACACATCAGCCGGCGCGGCGAAGTAGTATCACAAAGGTGGCCTTTTAGGCTCTTCGTCTCTCAAATAGAGGACCTTTGGACTAACTCTCTAAGCCCATGCGCTCGATTGAATCATGCATAAATAAACAACATACAGAATTCAAGTGACGAAAAATAAACAAAGGCAACACAAAACAAAAGAGGGTGCCGTTTACTCAAGCGGTACGTGGAGTTGTGTCCCAAGTACAGACCGCACTACCGTCCATTCGGATTCAGCTACGGAATTTATGTCTGGGTTTCCATCCTATATACCACAAGAGACGACACTCTTCCATTCATCCAATACCCACAACACATATCATACACAAACAAGATTTAAAAACAAGTAAAATACAATCAAAATAAATAATAAAAATCAAATAAAGATGAGTATGAAAAGTACCCTCAGGTCTAACCTTTTAAGCCGTCTCTCGGACTCGCGTTTCACGAAGATCGGAAGGGGTAAAGCTCCATAACTTTTCTGGTTCAATGGTTTGCCTTTTCCTTTGCTGTTTTGCCGCTCAAGCTACTGTTTCGAGTCCGTTTTGCTGCTGTTTCCTTGTGGTTTCACTGACGTTTCCTCTGTATTCTTTTACTTACTGTTTTTGGGTGTGTTCTTCCTGTAATTTTCCTGTGTGTTGTGTATGAGCTAGCTAACTAGGGTTGAGAAGGTTGGTGAAGGGTTCTTTTTATAGGCAAAGGGTTAGGCTTGACAAGGAAAGGGATTTGGCTAATTAAAGAGGGATTTGATTTGGTGTTGGATAAGGGAAGTCAAAGATTGAGGGGGGACAAATCTTGGTTAGATAGGGAAGGTTGAATATTTAGTTTATGTTGATTAGGCATATAATATTTTAAGTTTGGGAATAATATATTGGTTGATTGATTTTAACTTGGTATGATTATATTTGATTGGTTTAGATTAGGTATGATTATATTTTATGTTTTATTTAATTGGTAATGGTTTAAATATTTTATTTAATTGACTTTTAATTAATATTTAATTTAATTGGGATGTGTCTTATGGGCTTGGTGGGCTAATTGGTCTTAGGTTGAGGCTAGCAGCAAAACCAGAATTACCGACACCGTTCGAACGCCTCTTCGAACGCTACACGAACGCTTACAATCTGTTTGATGTTCGAACGTGGTAACGAACGCAGCACTAACGAAGACAATGAGCTTGTTTATTCTGAATTTCCCCTTCCGATATCCGTTTCTCGCGGCTTCCGTGACTCAAAAGGTAGTGCCTCCAAATGAGACTCATCATCGGGTTTCACATGCAAAAATACAATGCCTACAGGGGTACTGCTCGGTAATTGGGTAAGGGGTTTCTGTTTGTGTCTGGTTGTTCGTTTTCGGGGTCAGGTATCTTTTTGGAGTCAATGAGTCTTGGATCTCGTGGCGCAGTCGGGCACAGTTGTCATTGTCATGGCCCTTCTGCTGATGGAAATAACAGTAAAGGTTGAGATTGAAATGTGGTGGTGTTGGGTTTGGGATAGGTTTGGCTTCTAAAGGCTTTAAAAGCCCTTGCCTCTTCAGTTTCTCTAGCACTTTTGACAGGGGTCTTCCCAAATTAGAAAACTGCCGGTTCCGGATAGCGGCAATCTCAGCAGAAACGGGCCTTGCTCCCGATGTTCCCCCAATGGGCCTCCTGTTTAGACCATATAATTTTCTATTCTCGGCCTCTTTTCCTCAATATCCATGACAGTTTCCCTCAACTGCCGAAAATCAGTAATCATGGAGGTCATCCTCCTCAGCTTCCCATAGATGGAGGGCTTGGTGCCCTTGATGATCATCTTGATCTGATCCTTCTCCGAAGGCCTAGTCTGCATCTTCAGTAGCTGGCTTCTCCAGCGATCTACATACTCCTTGAAGCTCTCATCGGCTTCTGCTTGATATTTTCCAAGTCACGGAGTGACAAATCAATCTCCAGGTCCGTGACATATTGCTTTAAGAAAGCATCAGCTAACTCCCTCCAGTCTTCCTTCACTTTCTTCTCCAAACTGTGGTACCACACCACGGGAGCTCCCTCGAGCAACATTCCAAACATTTTCTGCACTTGGCGCTGAGACAGGCCAACTGAACTCATGACTGATACAAACTGTCGGAGATGCACCCTTGGATCCCCATTCCCGTTAAACTTAGCCATATCAGGCATCTTGAACTGTGCCGGCAACTGTTCCTCGAAAGTCAGTGTGTCATAATCCAGCAGATCCTTATTCTTACCCCTCATCTTGCGGGTAACCGACTCAACCTGATCCCGTAGTTTCTGTAACTCTGCCTGAGACCCAGATACCATGCCTGCTGCATACTCTGCCATATCATCATCAAAAGCGGGGGTATCATCCCCCAATCTGTTCGGAGATTCCTCTTGCCTCACATCCCCAGAATTAACCCCGGCACGAGACCCAACTATACCAGCCATAATAGTAGTCAAAGCCTGCAACTGTTCAGTGATCTTGGCGAGACCGTTCTCGAACTGATCCATACGGGACACCTCATTATCGGATTCACTCATACTTGTTCTTTTAGTGAGTCTTGTCCCTTCTATAACCCAAACGGTATCTATGATGTCTTTTTGAGACATAGATAGTGTTAACATGATATATGTATGTATGAGGTGCATGAGATGCATGTAACATATATAACATACTAAATCAATTATAACTCTCAAGCAAATTGGCCCGTTATCATTTTAGAATCTTTCGGGCTAATTGTCATAGGAGTGAACCCATCCCAGTTTAAATGGCCCAATGAGTTCACATCTCATGACAAGGTGCCCGACTAAACCCAAATGGTAATGTTCCGAACACAATCACAAAGTGGCCCATCAATTACTTAGAAGACTTTGGCCCAATAGTCATGAAATATGTTCTTGTCCCAGTTTAAATGGCCCAACAAGCCCATATCCCATGAAAAATGGTCCAAATGGATCCAAACAACGATGTTCCCAAACACAAGCATAGAAGAAAGATAATGCAAACATGACATAATAATTTCTACAATAATGGCCTATCAACATTTCAGAAGCTTTTGGCCTAATAGTCATAAGGTGTGAACTTGCCCCAGTTTAAATGGCCCAGCAAGCCCGCATTTCTGACAATAGTCCAACTGCATCCAAATGAGGATGGTCCACAAGCACATATTCAAGGAAATAATTGTTACTTTAGCCAACCCGGTCTATGGGTGGGTTAGCAAGAGTATAGACAAAGGCTCTCACCGGCGAAGGATGGCCCACAACTAGGTCTCCCCACTCAAGGGTTCGAGCAACCAAGTGAGCGCACCTTTTTTATACACTAAGGTACGTGCCAATGAGCTATGGTGTGTGACGGACTGTCAAATGGATTTCCCGTTGTAGATTCCCCAGAGGGAAGGTGGAGCGAGGCTCACTTAAATACCCAAGCCTCTTAGGCTCTTATCGCTTGGTGTCAGGAATAAACAACGAGTCCTCTAAATTAGTCCATCACAATAGGCTACGAGTAGATGGCTATAGGTGCCTTCACAGCTTTTCCTTCTAGAAAGGTAGTGAATGAAGGAAGACACCAAACCATTACCTAGCCTTAAAATGCCTTTGATTAAACCCTCACTTTATCCACTATAGACACGGTCAATTAAAACGTAAATCCAAACATCACAAGACAATATTTCGGGGCCGGTTCTCTATCCCCAGTGGAGTCGCCAGACTGTGGGAACACAGGAATCTGGGTGACGCATGCTGTCCCGGGCTCGCGGCCCGGTAGGGAGTACAGAGTAGCCACGGGGGACTAAACCGGAGAATAATGGAGTCGCCACCCGGTGTGAACCGGGAAAATGAGATTTAAGGCCGCACTCACCCCGCAAGGGAAGACTTCAAACCATTGGGTTCGGAATGGTCCCTTACTTATGCCACTTGTAATGAAAGGATTTACACAATAATTTAATCAGGCTTAAGTAACACTTATTTCTAAGAATATCATGCTTCTATATTCACAGGTACAAAATAAAACTTGTACATACATTTCACATATATCTCACATCTAAGAACACATGCCTGAAAATACCTCAAAGTAACAACGAACATACAACTTCATTCAGCATATCATATTCATGAAAAACACAAGCATACATAATAACCACACAAGCATACATGTGAGCACTTTTCCAAGTGATACGTGGAATTGTATCCCAAGTACAGACCGCATTACCGTCCATTCGGAATCGGCTACGGAATTTATGTCTGGGTTTCCATCCGATATATCACAAGAAATAATACTCCAAAGTCATCATGGCATAGGTATATGAATCGTAATGCGTTAAATCAAGACTAAGGCAAATGACGCAACTAATGGAATAAACATGCTTTTCATAATTATGTGCATAAAGATAAGAATAACTATGTGTGGTTCCATAAAAAATCACATAAGAAACAATTATACATGGCATGTGATGAATATGTCTCAGTTCAGTGTGTTCGCGTTCGTGTAGCATTCGAAACGCGTTCGAACGGAAATGAAACAGAATGATCACGTTAGTATGGCGTTTGTTAACGCGTTCGAACGGAAATGAAACAGAATGCTCACGTTCGTATGGCGTTCGTGAACGCGTTCGAACGGAAATGAGACCTGATGCATGATAAGGCAAAATGCATACGCGTTCGAGTTGCGTTCGTAAACGCGTTCGAACGGGAACATACCTGATGCAAGAAATGGGACGCGATACATAAAATAGTAAGGGGCGCGGTGAAGTACTGCCGTAAAGGTGACCTTTTGGGACTCTTGGTCTCTCAAAGAG
>SKCR01054838.1:0-39449 GCA_019454045.1 Zanthoxylum bungeanum | reverse complement strand
CATCAACTATTCAAAGTCACTTTAATAAAGTGATTTGATGTGTGTCTTTCACTCTATCCATCAATCAAATTAATCAATCAATCAGTCACTCAAAGTGACTTTCGATTTGACGCTTGATGTGACGATTGATTTGACGCTTGATGTGACTTGTGTTCCCGCACTCGAATTCGAAATACGAATGCGCTCTCAATCACACTCGGGCTCGGGTTCGCTAATTCCAAATTAACGATTTTTCCGTCGCGTCGTAATTAAATGATTACGCCTAGCGATTTCACTATTCACGTCGCTAACGAATTAATTCTAAATTAATTCGTTCGCCCGAATTAAAATCTAATTTTAATTCCGCGGTGAAATCTAATTTCGTTTAATATATCGAATATATTAATTTAATCGATTAATTCCGAATTAATCGTTATCTCTCTTTAGACGATATTTTATCCTAGATAAAATATCTCCATAATTAATCCTAGATTAATTTTCTCTCTCTTCTATATAATCCCAGATTATTAATGAGTGCGAGTTATGCATCATCGGTGCATTATCGGGAAGCGACCCATGAGATCCCCGGATAAGTCGGTAGTAAATACGGTCGTCGGTGTATCCGAATCACGTACGTACCAAGTACTACGTTCTACCGATTTACGAGACAAGGTCGGCTCCTAGCAAAGCACGATGTCTACCCAATTCTCCGGTCATATTCATCTAAGAATATTAAGATCTGTATCAAGCGTAGTATACGATTGTATTGTGCATATCGGCCCAGTATCGGATAGTCACGTGCTAGGCCTGGGGCTGGATAAGTGTCTGCCCCGTACGAAGCATATGTCGGATGTCTGGTAACTAGTCTCTATAATCGGATATACATGACCTTGTCATAATATCCCGATGGCCGCGCAGCACTTAAGAGCACTAATACTGTATCCTGCGTGACATCATCTCCAGTATGACTGGAGTGATATTTCCGTCTTGACATCACATCCAATACACAACGATTCTCAATATACCCGGCATTGGCGTACACAGAACCGTTAGAGTCCTAGACGACCTCAACTAAAGTATATTGATTGTCGTAAGCATTAGCGATGTAAGTCTCATTAAGACTATACACACCTACCTTGATTTCGGCCTCCCATAGACACATAGTCATAATACCAATGGGATTCCGAAGGGTCTATCCAGAGCGAAGCTGTTTCCCGTACCATCGGTGAAACACGACCTCCTATCGCACTTGCATAAGTATCCAATACTTATATATATGAGAACTATGCCGTTGTGCCCTCACAACGCACACAAGTGCAATACTAGCCTATTCCGCATTATCGATGTCCAGTCTCGATAATACTCCGGCTAGAGATATTTAATGATTAATCCTTCGGGGACTGATACTGTCTCATATCATTCTCAGTCCAGGAACTAATCACAGAGACCTCTCTTCATTTATATATCTAAGGTGATCTAATCACAAATGATGAGAGTGCAATTTCCTTGTCACATAGTTAATTTGCTACAACAACACAATGATCTGTGCAAATAGTGACGATATGGGTCATTTTGTCCAACACAACAAAGTTCAGTTTCTCTGTTCGGACACACCGTTCAAAGAATACCATACTCTTTCAAGTAATTTTGAAACTCATTGCTTAAGAATTCTCCACCGCAGTCCGACATCAATGTTTTAATACTTTTACCAGTCTATTTTTCTACTTCGTGTCGAAACTCTTTGAATTTCTCAAAAGTTTTCGACTTGTGTTTCATAAGATTTACATACCCATAATGCGATGCATCATCCGTAAAGGTTACAAATTATTCAAATCCACCTCTAGCCTGGCTAGACATGGGCCCGTAAACGTCACTATGAATGAGGGCTAATAGTTCGGGTGGCACGTACACATTTACCACTAAAAGGTGTTTTACGCATTTTGCCTAATAAATAAGATTCGCAGACATCATTTGAATTAGCATCAAATCCATCCAAGTATCCATACTTCGAAAGTGTGGATATACGAGTCTTGTTAATGTGTCCCAAACAACAATGCCACAAATAAGTCTAATTTGTTTTACTCATTTTGAGCCTTTTTTTTGTCATGTTATATGTTTAAGATTCATTTATATTCAAAATATAAAGACCATTATTAACATCTACTGTACATATCAAAATATCATCTTTTATACAAAACAACCAGTGTTTCTGAATACAAAGGTATACCTGCATCAGGTTAAACTAGATACAGAGATGATATTCCTAGTCAATCTAGGTACAAAATAACAGTCCCCTAATGTATCTACATGCCCCGACGGGAGATTCAAAACATAGGTGCCAACGGCCAAAACGACGACTCTCGTCCCATTTTCGACTCGGAGGTCGATCTCTCCTGAAGTCAGTCTCCTCCTAATCTACAGATCCTGCACATCAGTACATATATGAGTACCACATCCAGGATCAAAAATCCAATTTACCATAAAACACAATAATTTGGTTATTTCAATAATAACAAACATACTAAAGCCGGAGCCTTGCCCGCCCTCGCTTCCTTCAAGTCTACCTGGTACTTACATCACTCACGCTTCCAGTGACCCCATTTGCCACAGTGTAGGAGAGAGATCTTGGATATGTCATTTGTCTTCCTAGAAGACTGTAATGGTTTGGCCTTGCCCTTTTTCTTCTTCTTCTCTATTCTTCTTCACACCCCTAGAAGACTTCGGCCAAGCCTTGGCCTTCTTGGATGTCGAAGTAAGATGCGCCTCGCGCTTCTTGCCCTTCAGAAGCTCTAGCTCTGCCTCTTTCAGCATAGCCATTAACTCTCCAAGATTTTTCTCTTGGTCATCATATTATAGTTCATGATGAACCCGCCCCAGCAATCGGGCAGATACTGTAAGATCAAATCTATAGAAGTCTCGGCCTCAAAGGTAATGCCTAGCTGACCTAGCTATTCGATGTCAGCAATCATTTGTGACATGTAGTGTTCGACAGATGTACCCTCTGACATACGCGAGTGAAAGAGCTTCTTTTGCAACTGATACTTCTGAGATCTAAGATTAGATCTATGAAGATCCTTCAATTTCAACATCATGTTATAAGGATCCAATCCTTTATTCTGACGATAAAATTGAGGAATCATTGCAGCAAGCATGACGGATTGAGTAGTAAAGTTATCATATTGATGAGTCTTCCAAAGCTTATGATCAACCGGTCGCTCAAGTCGGGCTCAGGCCCGAGAGGTCTCTCTATAACATAGAGCAACTTCTCATATCCCAGCACTATCCTGAGATTCATCTCCCAATCTAGAAAATTCACGCCGTTAAAGACATTCTCGCCCATGATTATGTCCCGAACGCTAATCTTTCCAGCTATCTTGATTGCTATAGTCCAACTATCCAATCAATGATTTCGGGTACAATCAAAATGCAATGGTCACTATAGTACAAAATATATAACCAACTACAAGTGGAGTAGTTTTGAGTACAGTCTAACTGTTAAAAGAAAGAAAGCAATAAAAAATATAGTCAAACTAATATATATAATGATGGTAAATAATAAGAGCGGTGTATTAACGAGTATTAAACGAAATTGCAAATTTAATACTAGCCTCCCACTAATTTTCGGCGAGCCTCTAACCCTCTTTGAGTACTCAGGAAACCTAGTCTAGTGGGGCTAGGATCTCGTTAAATAAAAACACCTGACTTTGGCAACAAGCTGTATAAAATTAACTAGGTAGATCTCTAAGATCAATGGATCTCATCCAATTCTAGATCCAGTGGTGGACATCAAGCCAAAAATAATCGAATATAATTCCTAACATGTTTCCTTTAAATCAACTAAGCCTTGGCTTTGGCTCAACAAGGTATGATTCCAGTTAAGCACGACCCATTGACAGTGTGAAAGCTTCGTAATCCATGTCGATGTACAGAAGTGACTTGACGTGCCAACAAGTCACAAATGCCCAAGACATACGATGTATACAAAGCTTTTTTCTTGGTTCAAACACATCCCATGATCTTGACTTGGCCAACAAATCAACGCCAATTTGGATCTTGAGAGAGAATACACTCAATGGAAGGAAAACGCTAATATAAAAATGGAGGGTGTTTTTCGTTAAATGCCAACCAATTTATTATCTTGATAGGTCTCATCATACACCCTTAAAAATGCATTCTAAAAGCATAAGAAGGCCATGATAAAGTTAATAATGATATGCGGATGGATATATAATATAATTTGTTCATAGAACAAAATCTCTCTCCCTATCTCTCCCGTAAGCACTTTACATTCTTCAAAAACCCAATTTACATAATACATAAGAAACCTCATTTACATTGAGGGGAAATTAGTGAGAAAAGAACATACCAATGCGAAGAATGAGAGGTGATAGGCTGGACACGCTGTTAGACATTATGTCCCATAGCGTCACTGTTTGTAAATGATATTGTATTATTGTACAAAATTAACTATGTGATAATGAAATTGCCTTTTGCCGTTTTGTAATATTATTTACTTTGACTTATAAATGGCGAAAGTCCATATGATTAGTACCTGGACTGAGAATGATATGAGACAGTATCAGTCCCCAAAGGTTTAATCATTAAATATCCCTAGTCGTAGTATTATCGAGACTGGACATCGATAATGCGGAATAGACTAGTATTGCGCTTGTGCACGTTGTGAGGGCACAACGGCATAGTTCTCATATATTTAAGTATTGGATACTTATGCAAGTGCGATAGGAGGTTGTGTTTTACCGATGGTACGGAAAACAGCTTCGCTCTGGATAGACCCCGCGGAATCCCATTGGTAGTATGTCTACGTGTCTATGGGAGGCCGCATCAGGGTAGGTGTATATGGTCTTAACCTGAGACTTACATCGCTAGTACTTGCGACAATCGGTAAACTTTAGTTTTGGTGGTTGGGGACCTTAACCGGTTCTGTGTACACCTCTTCTGGGTTTATCGAGAATCGTAGTGTACTGGATGTGATGTCAAGATGGAAGTATCGCTTCAGACATATGGAGGTGATGATCACGCAGGACACAGAACTAGTACTCTATAAAAGGTTGCAACCGTCGGGACAATATGACAAGGTCAGGATTGTCCGATTTAAAGAGACTAGTTGCTTGATGTCCGATATATGTTTCGTACGGGGCAGACACATCTCCAGCCCCAGGCCTAGCATGTGATCATCCGATACTGGATCGATGTACGCAATACTACGGTATACTACGCCTGATACAGATCTTATATTCCTATAAGAATATTTCTGGAGAATTGGGTAGGCATGGCGCTTTGCTAGAAGCCAACCTTGTCTTGTAAATCGGTAAAGACGTAGTACGAGGTACGTACGTGTTCGGATTATCCGACGACCGTATTTACTGCCAAAATATCCGGAGATCTCTTGGGTCGCTTCCTGAAGATTCACCTATGATATTTGATTCGGACTTAATTAATCTTGGATTAATTGCGGAGAAACTTTATCTTGGATAAAGTGCCTAATTTAGAGAGAGAGAACGATTAATTTGGAATTAATCGATAAAATTATTATATTCGATATAATAATCGAAATTCGATTTCGACGCGAAATTAAAATTAGATTTTAATTCGGGCATACGAGTTAATTTAGAATTAATTCGTAAGCGACGTAAATAATAATTTCGCTAGGAGCGATTATTTATTTAAATCCGATTTAATTAACGTCGCGACGCTAGCTCGGTATTTCGGAAATATCGAACCCGAACGCGTGAGTGGACGTGGGCCCACTTTCATTGGGAACGTGTGGGGCCCACATGACACTTGTCATTATATGCATTATTTTATTGATAAGGCATTGCATGTTAATAGTGTACAAAACACTCTAAGGCATTGCATGGTGATAGTGTGCATTACACTCAAAGGCTTTGCATGGAGTTTGAGTGTTTGACACTCTAAGCCATTGCATGGTTTATGTCATAGATTTATTATTTATTTAATAAATTATAACATAAATATAAATTGATTTTTGGTAAAACAAAGATCAATTAAGACTTTACACAAAATCTCTCTTCTCTCTCAAATTGCCGAGAACTCCATTGACAAGGGCAAGGAAGATTTGATCTTCTATTTCTCCATTTTTGCTAGCACAAGCAAGGGATCAAAAGAGGTGATAGGGAAACCATCAAAGAGCTTGGAATACAAAAGCTTGGAGCTTCAAGTCTTCTTCCTCCTCTTGGCCGAATCTTCCAACACTTGGAGCTTCCACCATTTGATCATCTTCTTCATCACATAGCTTTGTAAGTATGATTCCGCCATGCTTCAAGTCTTTTATATATATTCTTTATAGTATTTCATGAATGCTTAATCTTTCCTTGGGACATATTATAGAAACCAACAATGGTATCATTGAGCTAGGTTAAGCATGAAATACTTTAGGTTAAAATTTGACAAATTGGTTGAAGCATGTTCTTGTGAAATTTGATGAATAAGTAGATGCTTGCATGTATATAGAATGACATTATATGGAATCAATTTTATGAAAAATGCATTGGATGATTTTTCCCCAAAATTTTGACCTTGGCCGAATGGTGTGTAAATTGATAAAAGCATGTTCTTGTGAAATTTGATGAATAAGTATGCTTGCATGTATATAGAATGATATTACATGGAATCAATTTTATGAAAAATGCATTGGATGATTTTTCCCCAATATCTTCACCTTGGCCGAATGGCATGAAGAAATTGATATAAGCATGTTCTTATGAAATTTGATTAATAAGTATGCTTGCATGTGTATAACATGATGTTATATGGAATCAATTTTATGAAAAATGCATTGGATGATTTTTCCCCAAATCCATGCCTTGGCCGAATGTGTTGCTACTTGGAGTGGATTGGATTTTTTTGTGTTTAAGATCATTGGATGACTTAGAACGTGTACGGACGTAGATTAGTAATTCAATCGGATTGAAAAACAAATCGACACAAAAACTCACCTTGGCCGAATACATAAGACATGTAAAGGAGTTGATTTTTTGTTAAAATTAATGTTGGACATTTATTTTGAACAATACATGATTAATAAATTAAATGGGTATTTTTGAAATATTTGGTTTAATATATTAATCTTGGTATTACACTTTTTAATTAATGGACTTTAATGTTTGGAATATTAAAATTTAATTAATGGGCTTAATTGGTGAATTGGGCTTTTAATATTGTATTTGGGCATAATGGGCTTGGTTGGACCAAGTAGATTTGGGCCAAATGGATTGGATCCAATTTGGGCCTAAATCACTCCATTAAGTCCAAATATAATATAATGGGCTTTAATAATTTATTGGGCCTTATGGGCTTGAAATTGGTTTTATGGCACTTAAGGGTGATTCCTTATTTGGGCTTGGTAATTGGGTATGACCCACATTGACCAAAGCCCAAGCCTTAATAAATCAATTGAAAGCCCATTTGACTTGAATTAAATTAAACATTGGATGTTAGTTGGGCTTTGAGACCCAATAGAATTGGATTTAGAATCTAAGTCTTTAAAGCACATTAAAAGTGTAAACATTTAATTTGGAATTAAATAATTGAATTAGTATTGAATACGAATTAAATTAGATTTAATTAGTAGTTCGATATAATTCGCGAATTCGTACCTTATGTACTTATTCTCAATCGAGTTGGACTCGCGCAAAATCAAACCGTTGTTTGAACATTGGATGATCACTTTAACAAAGACTAATTAATTGGATTAGATTGGTTGTAAAAGCATGTCTTGTTTGAATATATATGTATGTGATGAATGAATAGTGTATATCGGATGGATATTAGAAGGGAAAGGGTAATTTTAGAAATTATTGTAATTTGGAATTTATAAATTGGACCTGCGTGTCCAGCCTTATCTCTTTATCTCTTTGTATTCTCTTCTCACCTAATTCCCCTCAATGTAAATGAGGTTTCTCTTATTGTATTATGTAATTGGGTAGAAGTAGAATAGTGCTAACGGGGAGAGGAAAGGGAGTGATTTGTTCTAGGAACAAGTTGTTTATATATCCATCCGCATATCACTATTACTTTACTTTACGCGCTTTATGATGTTTTAGAAGCATGCTTAAGGGTGTATGATGATGAGACCTAACAAAGATAAATTAATTGGTTGCCAATTACGCAAAAATCCCTCAAACAATATTAAGCGATTTTCCTTCCGTTGAATGATTCTTTCTCAAGATCCGAAATTGGCATTGGTTGTTGGCCAAAGTCAAGACCTTTGTCAATTGAGGATGTGTTTGAATCATGAGATTTTGTTCCACATCGGTGTCCTGTCCAAGTTGTGATTTGTTGGCCAAAGTCAAGATCACTTCTTGTCCATCGACATTGATTACGAAATTTTCCTTGTCAATGGGTCCCGCTTAACTGGAATCATTAGGTTTGTTGTGCCAAAGCCAAGGCTTAGTTGATTCAGAGGAAATGGTTAGGAAAATGTATTAGATACATTGACATATGTATTAGATATATATGTTTCGGACTTGGATGTCCACCTACCGGATCTAGGAATTGGATGGGATCCAATTGATCTTCGAGATCTACCTAGTTAAATATCATACAACTTGTTGGCCAAAGTCAAGGTTGTGTGTTATTTAACGGGATCCTAGCCCACTAGGAAATTCGATTTCCCGAGTTGTCTACAGAGGGTTAGAAACTTGAAGAAAATAGTGGGAGGCTATTATTGAATTTGCAATTTCATTCAGATATTTAGCCTTACGCGTCTTTCAAAATTATTTCGTCAATATTTTAAATAATTAGTTGGACTAATATATTGTTATTTTTATATGTAACAGTTTGACTGTACCCATAACATCGTTGACTTTATAGTTGGACTATAGTTGTCAAGATGATGGCAAAGGTAATATCCGCGACATAATCATGGGCGATAATGTCTTCAAAGGGACAAACTTTGCCGACTGGGAAATGAACCTCAAGATAGTGCTTGGGGCTGAGAGGATACTGTATACTATTCAGAGACCTCTCCCGCCTAAACCCACTGAGCCACTGGAGCTAGAGTTATGGAAAACTCATAGTGATGATTGTGACCAAGCTCAGTCAGTTATGCTAGCTGCAATGACTCAGCATTTCAGACGCCAGAATAGGGATTTGGATCCCTATAACATGATGGCAAGATTGCGTGATCTTCACCGCACCAATAAGCGGATGAAGAGGTACGAGCTAGTAAGGAAACTCTTCCGCTCCCGGATGACAGACGGCGCATCAGTTGAAGCCCACGGGGCTCAAATGATTGCCGATATTGATGAGTTGGCCAATATGGGAATAGTCTTGGAGGCTGATCTGACTATAGATATGATCTTGCAGTCACTTCCTGATACTTGGAAACAAATCATAGTCAACTACAAGTTGATGGATACTGACGACACTCTTGGAGAGTTGTTGTCTGTGCTGAAGGAGTCCGAAAGGGAACTCCTAAAGGGGAGCAAGCGCGAGGCGCATTTGCATTGACCTCTCATGCGCCAAAGGGTGGCCCCAAGGCAATTGGAGGTGCAAGGAAGAAGAAGTTCAAGAAGAAGGGTAAAGGCAAGTTGACAGTGGCTTCTAGGAAGCCAAAGGACAAATCTCGCGACATCTGCCTCAACTGCGGCAAGAGGGGTCACTGGAAACGTGACTGCCGAATGAGCATTGTGCAGAGGGAGGATATCAAGGCTGGCAAGGCCATTGCCTCTGGTATGTTTGTTATTGAGATAAATATGAATACTTCTAGTTTTAAAAATTGGATTTTTGATTCTGGTTGTGGTGCTCATATTTGTACTGATGTGCAGGATCTGCATGATAGCAGGGTGCTGGCATCAGGGGAGATGGATCTACGGGTCGGAAACGGAACACCAGTTGCTGTTTTGGCCGTAGGGACTTTTGTTTTAGTACTGCCCTCAGGGCATGAACTTAAACTTTTGAACTGTTATTTTGTGCCTAGTTTAACTAGGAATATTATATCTGTATCCTTGTTAACCCAGCAGGGTTACACTTTTGTATTCAGGAACACAGGGTGTATTTATATAAAAATGATACAGAAATTTGCACAGCTGTTGCAAATAACGGTCTTTATATTTTGAATATAAATGAATCTCCTAAAATGACAAACAAAAGGCTCAAAAGGAGTAATCTAAAAGATGAAGCTTATATGTGGCATTGTCGTCTAGGACACATCAACAAGACTCGCATATCCACACTTTCAAAGAGTGGGTACTTGGACGAATTTGATCCCAATTCATATGACGTCTGCGAATCTTGTCTTTTAGGCAAAATGCCTAAATCACCTTTTAGCGGTAAAGGTGAACGTGCCACAGAACTGTTAGCTCTCGTTCATACTGACGTATGCGGGCCCATGTCTAGCCAGGCTAGAGGTGGATTTCACTACTTCGTAACCTTTACAGATGATGCATCTCGTTACGGTTATGTGTATCTTATGAGACACAAGTCGGAAACTTTTGAGAAATTCAAAGAGTTTCGACACGAAGTGGAGAAACAAACAGGGATGAGTATCAAGACATTACGGTCAGACCGTGGTGGCGAATACTTAAGTTATGAGTTTCAAGATTACTTGAAAGAATATGGTATTCTTTCACAGTGGACTCCTCCTGGAACACCACAATTAAACGGTGTGTCCGAACGGAGAAACCGCACCTTGTTGGACATGGTGAGGTCAATGATGAGTCGCACTGAGCTACCAATATCCTTCTGGGGATACGCATTAAACAGTGCTATACTTATTTTGAATAAGGTGGTACCGTCGAAGTCTGTTGAACAGACCCATATGAGATATGGACAGGAAGGAAACCAGGTTTCTCTTTCCTAAAGATTTGGGGATGCTGGGCATATGTTAAACGTTTGGAAGGCACCAAACTTGAACCCAAATCTGATAAATGCCTTTTCGTTGGATATCCTAGGGAAACCAAAGGATATTACTTCTATTACCCACAAGAGAACAAAGTATTTGTGCTCTACATGCGGTTTTCCTTGAGAAGGAATTCCTAAATGCAGTGGTAAGTGGGAGGAAAGTAGAACTCGATGAAGATCGTAGTGATACTGTTCCTGGCAATGAATCAACGACGGAACAAGAACAGACCATCCGGGATGAGTCTGTACCACAAACTTCACATACACAAGGACCGCGTAGGTCGGAGAGAGTCAGAACAGTACCTGAGAGGTATGGGTTCCTGATCTCACCTCATATAGATATTAATCTTATTGAGGATAATGAGCCGGCTACGTATGAGGAAGCGATACAAAATATCGATTCCGCTTTATGGCAAGAAGCCATGAAGTCCGAGATGGATTCCATGTACGCCAACCAAGTTTGGACACTGGTTGATGCACCAGAAGGCGTAAAGCCTATTGGATGCAGATGGATCTTCAAGAAGAAGACCGACATGGATGGCAACGTACAAACGTACAAGGCTAGGCTTGTAGCGAAGGGGTATCGTCAACAATATGGTATTGATTATGACGAAACCTTCTCACCCGTTGCCATGATTAAATCCATTCGGATAATGCTTGCAATAGCTGCATATTTCGACTTCGAGATATGGCAAATGGACGTTAAAACCGCTTTCCTTAACGGAAACCTTTTGGAGGATGTTTATATGCAACAGCCTGACGGTTTTATCGTACCTAGACTTGCAAACAAGGTTTGCAAGTTAAATCGATCCATTTATGGATTGAAGCAAGCATCACGGTCATGGAATCAGCGTTTTGATGAGATCATAAAGGAATATGATTTCGTGCAAAACGCAGATGACCCTTGTGTATACAAGAAGGTTAGTGGGAGAGCACTTACTTTTATTGTCCTTTATGTCGACGACGTATTGCTTATAGGCAATGACATTCCCATGCTAACGTCGGTGAAAGCTTGGCTTTCATTAAAATTCTCCATGAAAGATCTGGGAGAAGCAGCCTTTATTCTTGGAATAAAGATCTACAGGGATAGATCTAGAAAGCTGCTTGGACTCTCCCAGAGTACATACATTGATAAAGTGTTGAAGAGATTCAACATGGAACAATCCAAGAGGGGATTGGTTCCAATGGTACGTGGTACCTCTCTGTCTAAGGACATGTGTCCTAAGACTCAGGAAGAGAGAGACCACATGAGTCGGATACCGTTCGCCTCGGCAGTCGGATCGATCATGTATGCCATGATATGTACACGACCTGATGTCTCATATGCTTTGAGCATGTGCAGTCGCTATCAGGCCGATCCAGGTGAAGGTCACTGGATAGCAGTTAAGAATATCCTTAAGTATCTTAAACGAACTAAGGATGCTTTCTTAATTTATGGAGGTGGAGAACTTGCGGTATCTGGGTATACCGATGCAAGTTTCCAAACCGACAAGGATGACTACAAGTCGCAATCCGGGTACATTTTTTGCTTGAATAACGGAGCAGTGAGCTGGAAATCTTCCAAGCAAGATACTGTTGCCGATTCAACAACAGAAGCGGAGTACATCGCTGCATCTGAAGCAGCAAAGGAGGCAGTTTGGATCCGAAAGTTCCTAATCGGATTAGGAGTAGTTCCGTTAGCAGCTGAGCCCGTTCCATTGTATTGTGACAATAACGGGGCTATAGCACAGGCTAAGGAACCAAGGTCTCATCAACGGTCCAAGCATGTTCTTCGACGTTATCATCTGATTCGGGAGATTATACATCGTGGCGATGTAAAAGTCGAGAAGGTCACATCAGATGACAACATTGCAGATCCGCTGACGAAAGCTGTTCTACAGCAAGTTTTTGAACGACACATACATAGTTCGGGTATTAGATGCTTGAGTGACTGGCTATAGGCCAAGTGGGAGATTGTTAGACATTATGTCCCATAGCGTCACTGTTTGTAAATGATATTGTATTATTGTACAAAATTAACTATGTGATAATGAAATTGCCTTTTGCCGTTTTGTAATATTATTTACTTTGACTTATAAATGGCGAAAGTCCATATGATTAGTACCTGGACTGAGAATGATATGAGACAGTATCAGTCCCCAAAGGTTTAATCATTAAATATCCCTAGTCGTAGTATTATCGAGACTGGACATCGATAATGCGGAATAGACTAGTATTGCGCTTGTGCACGTTGTGAGGGCACAACGGCATAGTTCTCATATATTTAAGTATTGGATACTTATGCAAGTGCGATAGGAGGTTGTGTTTTACCGATGGTACGGAAAACAGCTTCGCTCTGGATAGACCCCGCGGAATCCCATTGGTAGTATGTCTACGTGTCTATGGGAGGCCGCATCAGGGTAGGTGTATATGGTCTTAACCTGAGACTTACATCGCTAGTACTTGCGACAATCGGTAAACTTTAGTTTTGGTGGTTGGGGACCTTAACCGGTTCTGTGTACACCTCTTCTGGGTTTATCGAGAATCGTAGTGTACTGGATGTGATGTCAAGATGGAAGTATCGCTTCAGACATATGGAGGTGATGATCACGCAGGACACAGAACTAGTACTCTATAAAAGGTTGCAACCGTCGGGACAATATGACAAGGTCAGGATTGTCCGATTTAAAGAGACTAGTTGCTTGATGTCCGATATATGTTTCGTACGGGGCAGACACATCTCCAGCCCCAGGCCTAGCATGTGATCATCCGATACTGGATCGATGTACGCAATACTACGGTATACTACGCCTGATACAGATCTTATATTCCTATAAGAATATTTCTGGAGAATTGGGTAGGCATGGCGCTTTGCTAGAAGCCAACCTTGTCTTGTAAATCGGTAAAGACGTAGTACGAGGTACGTACGTGTTCGGATTATCCGACGACCGTATTTACTGCCAAAATATCCGGAGATCTCTTGGGTCGCTTCCTGAAGATTCACCTATGATATTTGATTCGGACTTAATTAATCTTGGATTAATTGCGGGGAGAAACTTTATCTTGGATAAAGTGCCTAATTTAGAGAGAGAGAACGATTAATTTGGAATTAATCGATAAAATTATTGTATTCGATATAATAATCGAAATTCGATTTCGACGCGAAATTAAAATTAGATTTTAATTCGGGCATACGAGTTAATTTAGAATTAATTCGTAAGCGACGTAAATAATAATTTCGCTAGGAGCGATTATTTATTTAAATCCGATTTAATTAACGTCGCGACGCTAGCTCGGTATTTCGGAAATATCGAACCCGAACGCGTGAGTGGACGTGGGCCCACTTTCATTTGGAACGTGTGGGGCCCACATGACACTTGTCATTATATGCATTATTTTATTGATAAGGCATTGCATGTTAATAGTGTACAAAACACTCTAAGGCATTGCATGGTGATAGTGTGCATTACACTCAAAGGCTTTTGCATGGAGTTTGAGTGTTTGACACTCTAAGCCATTGCATGGTTTATGTCATAGATTTATTATTATTTAATAAATTATAACATAAATATAAATTGATTTTTGGTAAAACAAAGATCAATTAAGACTTTACACAAAATCTCTCTTCTCTCTCAAATTGCCGAGAACTCCATTGACAAGGGCAAGGAAGATTTGATCTTCTATTTCTCCATTTTTTTGCTAGCACAAGCAAGGGATCAAAAGAGGTGATAGGGAAACCATCAAAGAGCTTGGAATACAAAAGCTTGGAGCTTCAAGTCTTCTTCCTCCTCTTGGCCGAATCTTCCAACACTTGGAGCTTCCACCATTTGATCATCTTCTTCATCACATAGCTTTGTAAGTATGATTCCGCCATGCTTCAAGTCTTTTATATATATTCATTTATAGTATTTCATGAATGCTTAATCTTTCCTTGGGACATATAATAGAAACCAACACACGCAAGTCCAACTTCAAATAATACCATATTTACAACAATTTCCAAAATTTTCCCCCACCCATCTAATATCCATATGATATACATTATTCAACAAATACATCAAGTATTCACACATAGCATATCGTCAATCAATCTAATCCAATTAATTAATCTTTAATTAATTACCATCCAATGTTATATACAATGATTTGATTTGCGCGAGTCCAACTCGTTTTTTAAGAATAACTACTCAAAGTAAGTATTCTTGAATTATATCGAAACTACAATATTAAATCAATTTTTTTTAATGTATTCAATACTAATTCGAGTTTAATTCCAATTAAACAATTACACGTATAATATTGCCTTTTAGACTTGGATCCAAATCCAATCAAAATGGGTCAAATGCCCATTTAGCATCCAATGCCAATTCAATTAGGTCCAATAGGCTTTTAATTAATTCTTTTTTAGGCATGGGTTTGACTTTTATGGATCAAACCCATAAATGCCTTGGCCCATTAGCCCAATTAAGTAATTAAAGGCACAAAGTCATACTGGACTTATGGAAATGGTTTAGCCCAAGGATCCAACCCAATTGTCCACAATCATACTGGCCCAACAAAGCCCATAGCCCAAATATACCAAATTAGATTAATACAATATTCCAAATATTTCAGTAATTCAATTTAAGTGTAATTAACACAATTAATTAATCTAATATTTCCAAAACATTATAATTAATCGAATTAATCATGCTTACATTTCAATTCATGTCCAACACAAATTGAAGCAAAATCAAGTGTTCCTTCAACATGCATCTCACGGCAAAAGCAAGAAATTAACATCCAAATTTCATTTCAATCCAATTAAATCAACATTCAACATTCAATTTCATGCTATTAACACTTCCAAATGTCTAAGTTCAAAAATTACCATGAGCTAAACCTAGGGTGATATTCGGTCATGACAAAGATTTGGGGAAAATTTAATCCAAACAATTTTTAACAATCCAATCATGTATAACTCTAAGGTAAAATGTTTAAACATCAACCAAACAATCAATTTAGAAATATCATGCTCCAAGACAAAATCCCCAAATTAAAGTTAAGAACCCTAGATTTCAAATCAAGTTTAGGAAGGCTCTGATACCATTATTAGTGTCTCTAAGACATGCTCAATATCTCTAAACAAGATTTAAGTCTTAATAAACAAGTAAAGTTGCGGAAAAAACATACATTGTTGTATTGAGAAATTTCAAATATTTCTTTGGATGATGAAGCTCCAAGCTTGATTTTTTGTTTGAACTCTTGGGTGAGTTTTCCTGTCACCTTCAAAGACTCTCCAAGTGCTAGCTTTCAAGAAAAAATTGAAACAAAATTTTCTTCCAAGTGAGAGAGAGGTTCGGCCATGAGGGTGAAGAGAGAGAGATGAGTTGTGTTGTTATCCAAAACCAAGTTGGTGTATTTGTTTTCCAAAAACTAAGTTGGTCTAATGAGAAATAATTCATTAAATGCAAGCCAACTACTCACATCAAGCTTAAGTCATTTGATGTAAGTTGTGGGTCTCACCATAATTAAATTACAAAATTAAATTGGCTTCTCCAACACACAACTAGACTTGGGCCCGGGTTCGTTTAATTCTGAAATAAACAAATTTTCCGTCGTGACTTAATTAAATCTAATTTAATTAAATAATTATGCCTAGCAAAATATTACGATAGTCGCTTACGAATTAATTCCAAATTAATTCATTCGCCCAAATTAAAATCCAATTTTAATTTCGAATTGAAATCCAATTTCAATTAATATATCCAATATATTATTTTAGCACAATAAATAAATAAAATAGAAAAATCCAATTTAACTATTAAATTTATTTTACCAATTAATTCTAAATTAATCGCGTTCTCTCTTCTGTACTAATTAATCCCAATAATTCTTGCCGTAATTAATCCCTGATTAATTTTCTCTCTCATAATTAATCCCAGATTAATTATATTCGAGTCAAATGTCATTGGTGAATCTTTGGGAAGTGACCCAAGAGATTCCTGGATATGTTGGCAGTAAATACGGTCATCGACCTATCCGAACACGTACATACCCCATACCACATTCTCACCGATTTACAAGACATGGTTGGCTTCTAGCAAAGCACCGTGCCTACCCAATTCTCCAGAAATATCCTCCAAGGAATATAATTTGTATCAGGTGTAGTAATACAATGTAATGCGTAATACGATCCAGTATTGGATGTCACATGCTAGGCTTAGGGTTGGCTCTATGTCTACCCCGTACGAACCATATATCGGATCCTAAGCAACTAGTCTGTGTAATCGGAAAGTCATGACCTAGTCATACTATCTCGTTAGCTGCAGTATTTAAGAGTACTAGTTCCGTATCTTGTGTGACCATCATCTCATATGACTGAAGTGATACTCTCATCTTGACATCACATCCAATACACTATGATTCTCAGTAAACCCAATACAGGCGTACACAAGAACCTGGTAAAGCTTCGAACGACCAATACCAAAGTAAACTGATTGTCGCAAGTAATAGTGACGCAAGTCTCAAGTTAAAGATCACATACACCTACCCTGATTCAGATTCCCAAAGACAAATAGTCCTACTACCAATGGGATTTCGATGGGGTCTATCCAGAGCGAAGTTGTTCGTGGTCCAACGGCCAACAGAACCTCTTATGACACTTGCATAAGTATCCAATACCTAAATATATGAGAATTATGCCGTTAAGCTTCCATAACGCGCACAAATGCAATACTAGTCTATTCCGCATTATCGATGTCCAGTCTTGATAATACTACGACTTTGGATATTTAATGATTAAACCGTTCGTGGATTAATATTGTCTCATATCTTATTAATCAGATTTAACCATATGGACTATTATCATTATATATTATATCCAAGTAATCCAATTACAATAATGATAAAATAGCAATTTCCTTTTGTCACATAGTTAACTTGTACAAAAAACACAATGTCTTTTACAAATGGGTCATAATTGTCCAATAGTTTGTAATTAACATTGGGAAGCGTATTATAAGATGTATATCCTTAAATAAAGTTCCTGATCAAGATTTACTAACACGAGTCGGTTAGTAAAATCATATGAGACTAGTACATGTCGTATATCGTGACTTGATCAGATGGTTTATCCCAGTGAAACATGAGTCTCGCGAGATTCGTATAGACATGTAGGTGTTTATTTTATAAGACACTGAACGACTCACTGAAGGTTTCCTAATAGATGGTACACCAACATCAATAGGAACTTTCTCGAGTTGAGCGAGAATAATGGTCATTCGACTTGAGATACCACAGAGGATATATGAGTTATCCTTCATACTTTGATGGCAGTCACGTCAATGATCTATTCATGATCAGACCTCTGCCTTTTCGTTGGGTGTGGACTGATGCTCATGATATCCAGTGCGTATCAAGACATGATCCGTCAGTCCTGTGTACAGTGCATATACATCCTCACGTGTTTACGATCTAGTAAATCCATGGTCGTGGTATAACTTCAAAAATTAGTTCCGAGTGTTATTTAGAGATCATAAATTGAAAGTCGATTATATTATACCGAATGAATTTGACGTTCTTATCTATATCCCAGGTATAATATGGATGGCCTGTGACAGATGGATTATACGTATGCAATGACCTCGACTTGCATAGTTTGGCGAGATTATCGTGGTCGTCATAATTCATGAGTGGGTGGATTATGGACACGAAATTAGATTTCATGACGAATAAACCTAAACTTAGAGAGTCACACAATATGAAGTGTACTCGTTGAGCACTTGGGCAACTCGATATGAATAATACAGATTATTCATAATACTTTACCTGATTAAATGAGTTAATTAATATAGTTTAATCGGTTAAATGATAAAACATGCATTAGGGGATTTTGTCCGATAATAATTATTGTGTATTTGTATTTGATATATAATACGATTAGATATACATTATTATTCGTCAAATGAGATTTTAACACATGCCATAAATATATTTATTTTTTAATTATTGTAAATAAAAATACATATATATAATTACTACATTAATTGATTATTTGGAATTTAATTGTTAAATATTTAAATAATTAATTATTTAAACTTTTCCATAAAAGTTATGGAATTGTTTAATTATTATTGGAACATTTGGCTTGGTTTAATATTCTTTATGTGTTCTAATTGATTGGATAACATAAAGTATGATTTATTTGATTTTCTTTTAATTTGATTAAAATGGAAAAAGACAAAAATGCCCCTATTACTTGTTAAAGTCGGTCAAGGCCTCTTTAAAAAGAAAAATTGTTTTTCTTCTTCCCATTACTTGCTGCCATAGCCGAAACCTTCAAATAAGAATACCCTAAAATTGGTTTGATGAAACCATGAAGAAAAACTAAAAAAAATTCAAGAAAAGCTTAGAAAATTCAAGAGATTAAAAGGTAATCCTTAATCCCTAAGCTTAGAAATTTAGTTTCTTGTTTTCTTTAATTACAAGAAATTTTATAGGGTTCCTTTGTTTGTGAAATTTGGGGTTTTGGTTGTGGTGGATGGAGATAGAAGTATTATGCAGTGTGAAATAGATTTGGAAGTAATTAGTGTAATTATTGTCCAATTTAATCAATTGTTGATGCGTTGCTATTCTAGAGTTTTATGACCTCTCTTGTGGTACCTAGAATTGTTATTGGTTGTTCATATGTGGTGACTTTGGTTGGTGTTTTGATTAATTAGATTAATCTTGAAAATTTTGGATTTAAAGCATGTGAAATTTGGGCATTTTCTGTTTTTCCGGATCAGACCTGGATATGATTCTGTTTTTATGATGAAAATGATGTCTTATGAATGTATTGGATGTGTTTGGGAGTCGGAACAATTTCCGGAATGTGTTTTGGAGTTGAAATAAGGGAAAACGGCCAAAAACGGCGTTACCGAGTGACTTTTGAGCCAACCGGGTGAAGGCTATCCAAACAGTGAGTTTTCATTGTTCGGGCAGCCCATGAACTACCCCAACACTATTGGGGCTTACCTGGGCAGTCCCCATAAGTGTCAGGTGGTCGGTTCGGTCAAAAACGCATTTTAGACCATTTTGCGGAAAAATATTTTTCGTAAAGGTTTCGTGATGTTTCATATACATTTTTGTCTCTATTTGATATCGAATAAATTGGTTTAGGTGATATATGAATAAATTATTCATATTAGATATTGAATAATGTATTCGGTAATTTGAAAAAGTTTTAAATTACGATTTCGCCCGAACCGCGCTTCCGCCGCGCCCTTCGTCCAAAACCCTAACAGTTTGGTCCATGCATGATACTTTATATGAATGCTTTATTATGTCTAAGGCATGAATGGAATGGTTCTTGGACGTTTGTGGACTGGCTTGATGTATTTTGGGCTTAATTTTTGAATGGTGGATTAATAACGACGAGATTTGCGAAGTCTTTGTATTTTGGATGTATCTTTCTCATCCGATGTCCGATTTTGGTGATTCAAATTGAATTGGAAAGAAGAATCATGGAAAAATAACTTATAGTTTATGTCAAAGTCCAATTTTGTAACATCCCCAATCCAGGATATGCTACCATCAGGGAATAGGCCGTTTTATCCCCTTAAGCCGTTGACTTTTTAACTACAAGTAATGTTAATACTTTTCTCAACATTATTTCATATATGGAACGAATGCCCAAATCCTCAACATGGTACGTAAAACAATATATACACGTCTGTACATACAATATCATATTTTTCTTAAAAACTCTATACATGAAAGTTTATGTGAAACTCTGTTATAAAAATCTCTGAAACTGGACTTTACTAAACTCAACCTCTGACTAGACTTGTGGACGGAACACTCTAGTGACTGCCATCAGTATCCATCCTCCCGAGCTCGTCCTCCAGAATGTGCAAAACAAAACAAATGAAATGGGGGGGGTTAGATCGTTGAACGATCTAGTGAGTGGACGACTAAAACAAAAATTGATGTGTTTTTATAAAAACTTTTGGTTACTGTGGGAACACAAACTGGGCGACACATGCTGTTCCAGGCTCGCGGCCCGGTTGGGAGTACGGAGTAGCCCATGGGGGACTAAACTGGAGAATAATGGAGTCGCCACCGGTGTGAACCGGGACAAAGATTTAAGGCCGCACTCACCCCTCGCGAGGGAAGACCTAAAACCGTTGGGTTCGGAATGGTCCCTTACTTAATCCACTTGTAATAAAATGATTTGTGCAATAATATTACCAAGCCTAAGCAACATATTTCCAAGGATAATTTACTCATAAGTTCGCATGCATAGGTACAAAGCTCATATCTAAGTTTACATATAACACATTTTTCATGTTTGCATACAACCTATTTGTATATAATCTATGTCTGAATTCATGCATAAAGATACATTGACATACAGAAGACATACAATCTCACATTAGTAGGCACAGAAGCACAAACACATAGCATTCATAAAAGCATGTATATTAGGGAAAGACACTTAAGCACATAATAGAAATAAATAACTAAAGAGGTAATACAAATGCATAAGGTAAAAAAGAGAACTATATGCTAAGATAGACATGTCGTGATGTGATGCAGGAGGACCTGTTTACCGTGGGCATTCGTATACGCGTTCGAACGGTAAACAGAAGGTTCACGTTCGAATAGCGTTTGATAACGCGTTCGAATGGGACCAGACAGAAAACATGCGTTCGTGTGGCATTCTGAAACACGTTCGAACGGGGTTACAGCAATGACCTCCAAAATGCAGGAAACAACATGACACATATATGAACGGGTGAATATATGACATCTAATAAATAATAACGGGCTAAAAGGGCGGCAAAGAATCGTGGTAAAAGATTTTTACCTCTCAAAATAGAGGACCTTTAATCGCACTTCCTAAGCCCATGCGCAATCAACACAATACATATATAAAAAGTAAAGATAATGATATCGGACTTCGTATACCCGATTGAACACATCTTACATTCAACCGAATATACATCAATCGGCGCGGCGAAGCATCGTGGTAAATGGTTTTAACCCCTCAAAATAGGGGACCTTTAATCCAACTTACTAAGCTCATGCGCTCGATCACATCATACATATAAAAATAACATAAATAATATCGGACCTCGTATACCCGATTGAACTTATCTCACATTCAACTGAATATACATCATCTGGTGCGGCGAAACATCATGGTAAAAGATTTTAACCTCTCAAAATAGAGGACCTTTAATCGCACTTACTAAGCCCATGCGCTTTACCTCGTCATTACATAAACAAACAACATGCGGAAATCAAGTAGCGAATAATAAACAAATCAAAACAACATAAAACAAAATAGGCGCCGTTTACTCAAGTGGTACGTGGAGTTGTATCCCGAGTACAGATCATACTACCGTCCATTCGGAATCAGCTATGAAATTTATGTCCGGGTTTCCATCCTATATACCACGAGAGGCGACACATTTTTTATTTTATTCAAGGGCCACAATATACATCATTTTACAATTCATGCATTTTCTATCTATCCAAGGGCCACAATCATGCACCAATAAACGACACTTATGGGATAAAAATGAATAAAACAATTAAAAAGATAGATGGAAATAATAGGAAAAGTACCCCCAGGTCTAACCTTTTATGTCGACTTTCGGACTCGCGTTTCACGGCCGTCGGAAGGGCTATCGCTCCGCAACTCTTTTGGTTCACTGGATTAATGTCTTAGCTCGCTGTTTTACTATTTTCGTCGCTGTTTTCACTCCGTTTTGCTGCTATTTTGTCTGTATTTGCTGCTGATTTTCGGTCACTGTGTTTGGTAATTTATGCTATTATTTTGGGTGTTTTAGGGGCTGTTTGTGGTGGTTAATTAAGGGAATTCTAGGCAGTTTTTAATGTGGTTTTGGGAAAGTTTCTGGACTGTTTTCAAGGTGCACTTTCGGCTGTCAGGGGACTATTTTAGGGGCTGATTTGCGTTTGTAGTTTGGCCGTGAAGGGGCAGTTTACTCACGTCCAGATGGCTTCAGGTTTCACACCCACGCTGATTGTTTGCACGTGGAACCTGCATGCATGGAAGGTCAAGGGCGCTTAGGGCCTGGTTCACGGTAATTTGGGTTTTGTTGTTACGTGTTGAAGGTGGGGTCTACGTGAGGGTTTATGGACACGTTTAATCATGCAGTGATGAGATGTAAGGTTTGTTTAGTGATGTGAATGGCTGGACGTGAATGGGGTTGGTGAAGGGGTGCAGTCGGTTGAGGGCAATTGAGGGCTAGTTTATTCGGCTTATATGTGAAGTGTTTTAGATGCGTGAAGGTTGTGTGTTGAAGGTTGATGAGTGGAGTGAAGTCTTGCGTGAGGTGTATGGCTCCTGGGTGAGTACACGATGAAGGGTGCTGCTTGTTGAAGGTTGATGCGTGAGGCTATATGTTCGTTTGTACTGTGAGTGATTTTGTGAATGGAGAGGCGTGAGGTATGGTTGAAAGAAATTGGCGTGAGGTCTTCTAGGGTTTCGTCGCCGAGTCAAGAATGAAGGAGAGAAGGTTGTTTAAGGTCTATTTTCATGTATGCCGAGTTAGTGAGGGAGAATGAGAGAGACCAGAGGCCGAGTGTGAGTGTCTAGGGTTTATTATTTTTGTGTTTCTTGCCGTCTGTCAGGAGTTAAGTTTGTTGTTTTTTTATATAGGGAGAGGGAATGAATTAGGGTTTGCATGGTGTTTTAAAAAAGGAAAGAAAACAAGTAATCTATGTGTGTATTTAATTTTAATTATTTAAGGAAAGAAATTATGTATTTTTGGTGGGGAATTATTTAAATTTGGTGAATGGCTTATTTAATTAGGAAGTGATTTATTTTAATTTTGGTATTAGATTTATTTAAATTCAATTTGTTTTAATTTAATTTAAATTGGAATTTAATTTGTGTTGGATTTTAATGGGTTTTAATTGTGTTTTAATTTACTTTAAATTAATTAACTTTAATTTAATTTGGGACATGCATTTTAAATTTTTTAATTATTTTTTTAAATTAGGCTTGGTGTAGTTTTGGGCCTAGGCTAATGGTGCATTTTAATAACGGAGGTCCAACAAGCGAGCCTGAAGCTAAACAAGCGACTAAAATATAACAGAAATATCAGTTCCCTTCCGATGTCTGTTTCTCGTGGCTCTCGCAACTTAAAAGGTAGTGCCTCCAAATGAGACTCATCATCGGGTCTTACATGTAAAAATGCAGTGCCTACTGTTACAAAACCCGATCTGTCCCCAGAAAAGCCATCTTTTTCTGAAAACACTTTTCTTTTCTAAAAACCTCACTTTTTCTACAAAACTTTTTTTAAAAACTATTTTGTCGGTAAAACCCTGAGTTTTGCTGTAAAACTAACTTTTCTTATTAAAACTCATTTAAAAAACTTTCATTTTTCAAAACTGTCTTTGTAAAAACCTTATCATTGAAATCCTATCTCTGGAATCTATCTCTGAAAACTCTGAAACATGAGGGCGTTACGTATCGCCATCTCTCAAAGCATGCCACTTTTTTCCTTGAAACTAGTGGTCTTAGGGCGTTACGTATCGCCGTCCCCCAAGCCACTGAACTAGAACTGGGGGTGCGAATCTATTGTTCCCTCCAAGCTATGAATCAAGGATCTAAGGCATCTGTCATCCCTAGTCTTGAACTAGGATCTAGGGGCATTACGTATCGCCGTCCCCCGGTCCTCTACATGTGTACATGTCATCCGTTAACTCCATGTCTGTATCAAGTTACATATTAAGGTGTGTTTTTCCCCCATGCCTAGAAAATATAAATCTCAAGCTTTTAAAATTACTTTTTTCTAAAGCTTTTCTTGAAAAATACTCTTTCATGAATTAACTGTGATAAAACCGGCTAATGCCCTAAGCGCGCAAAAATAAGTCTGATATGAAAAATAACATAATGAAAATCAACTTAAGAGGAAAGTATCCAGTCACTGATTTGGAATCTAGTTGGCATTATTCACTTGCTGGAGAAAACTCTAGTTCTTGCGATGATCTATATTTGATAACTTTGATTAGAAAGTGGGTTGGGGAACATATTCTGAATTAAACTAGATTTATCCACTCAAGCACTTATTATTATTATTTCAAGGCATATCGTACTTATATCATGATGTATTGTGTATATACGAACTGATACAAGACCCATATGGTGGCCTCTAACATGCTAGGGTGGAACTGGAATGAATTAAAGCTGATTTGGGGAAATTCATATATCACATCACGACGAGCTCAATTTCAGAAACTAATAAATGAAAATTTCCAATGTGTGTCACAACGCGGACATTCCAGAATTGAATTTGCCTATATTTTCCAATACGCATCGCGACAACGCGCACATGATTTTCAGGTTCTTACACTTGCTTTCTCAAGTCTATCTTACCCAAATGTATCCTCAATACTTCTATATCAAATTTATTACAAAAACCATTCCATTAAACCTAAATAAATATCCAAAACATTATCAACATCTCCCTAAACATTAACTTATATCCATTCTATAAACTTCACTTAGTTTTATACCAAAAAATTTAACAAGTTAGGGTTTCTCATAATCACCATTGTCTTAATACAAAAATATTCAATCATTATCACACTCAAGCTCGCAACAAACTACAAGTATCAAATCATCAAGACTCAATATATCACAACTTGGGTCATGTTTTTCTTACCTCTTTTCCTTTGTTTTCCATAACTTCTTCAAGCCTTCAATAGTTGTCAACCTTCATTCTACCTTATGGGGAATGGTATTTGTCTCTTCCTCTTTCCTTTTTCTTCCTTCTCTTATCTCTTTCTTCTTTTTTCTCATTCTTTCTTCCTCCATTTTTTCTCTACAATGTTTTCTTCTTCCTCTTTCTAATTTTTATGAAATGTTTAATAGTATTCCCCTTATATACTAGGGGTTATTTGAAATTGTTAAAATTAGAGAAGAATGTAGAAATTTATAGAAACTTTGAGAATTTACTAGAATGAACCTCGGGTGCTATTCATGAAATTAATCTGCATTTTCAACCCCTTTCGGGTTCGAATTTGGAAAAATATTCAATGTGGACATTGTGGGTATCGATCTCAGATTTCCGGCAATATAAAATTCATAAAAATCGGAGTTCTTATGAGAACTTAATGGCCCAAAAACCTTGGGTTTCCTGGAGTGGAACATCGTAAAACTTCGTAGCGAAATTTCGAGGAGTTTACCGATTGTTCCCAAAGTCATTTAAGGAGTGCATATGTGTCCAATCAAAATTTTATATTATGTAATCACTCGTCCCATGATGTAACAGTAGTCGGGATTTTCGATCGTTATAAATTATCTTCCCCCTTAAATAGGATTCTTCCTCGAATTCTTTCTAGGGTCTAACTCACGAATTCGTCTTGATTAGAGGATATCTTGTTTTTTCTGTTATACTTATCTTTTTTACCTTTCTTTCTACTTTTCTGTTCGAGACTTACTATTAAAACTTCTGAGAAACTCTCGTCATACTTGTACCTACTTCTTCAAAGTTCGTGGCTTTAGTGAACTTTTACTTTGTACTTAACATTTTACCTTTACACTATGTATTCGTGACTTGTTTTCCTAATCCTCTTAGTCCCATTTTGATTTGAAACCTCTTATATCCTTGACTTGTGTATACTTCAAGTTTTTCAACTATTCTACTTAAATGACTTTATAAGATATACCTTATTTTACCCTTTATTATCGTATCTTAACCAATATTTGGCCTTCTTAGTTTCCTTCTTACTAAATCTCCTTTATTTATAAGCTTCCTCCTTCAAATTCTCACATATACGACTATCTTTAGGTACATGACTTCACAATTTATAGCTAACCTCTCCATGTACTCTTATTGTCAACTGATGGTTCTCATATTTAGGACGTTACATAAGGGTAGTTTTCTCTGGCGATTCTTTTTGATTGGCTAAGGAGTTTTGGGACAAGGTATTTATACTAAGCTTGATTATATACATCGTTATGGTAAAGCTATATTCTTTATTTCAATATTGACACTGGTTATATTGTTCTTGTTTACTCTTCTACACCTTTGATTTCTTTGCAAGTACAAGTACAATTACTGTCTTTTATGATAACTATTCTTTCTTTGCTTACTTGTACTTTAGAATGCTCCACCTATAATTATCCCTCGAATCTTATCCTGGTAAGAATTGTTTCGATCTCAACAATTTCAGCATTCTGAGTTTCCTTGTACTTAGTTTCTTTTTGAGTTATCCTTCACATTATCCTCAACGGTGTGTTGCGAAAAGAGCATACGAGTCACTATCATCCATCTTTTCCTCTTACTTATATGATAAAATTCCAGTCTTATCCCAATTCTGAAAAACTTATTATTCCATAGTACTACTGAAAATTTAGCTTATCAACATACATCTCTTTCATTGTTTGCCTAATGTCTATTCTATTATTGTCCTATCACAACAGTTTTACCTCTACCTTTCATCTGTCTTAGTTCTTCTGTCTCTGTCATTTACCTTGAGAGGCATCATCTTTATAATTCTCTAGTTGTGTCTATCGTTGGTTCATTTATATTCTGTTATTACTTAACTACTATTTTTCTCTCTTAATCATCTCATATAAACTGTCTTTCTTCTAAACCTTTTTACTTAGCATATTTTCTCCTTTTTACTTCATTCTTGTATTAGATCTGAAAACTCTTACATTTCTACCTACTTACTGTGTATTTAATTACTTTTGGGAATATTTTTAAAACTAGGATCCATCTTTGTTGTCGTTATTTAACGAGGGGTGGGAGGGTGGGGGTGGGTCATGATGTCTTTCTGGTGGTGGTAGTCTCACTACCTAACCATACAGTGGTTGTACTTGCTGCTTATCTATAAGCCTAAAACTCTCATATTTACCCATCTGGCGTCGACTCCCGTACTAAAATTCTTTTGCTAGATACTACTTAAGTTTCCTATTTCACTTCACTCTTGATCCTCATTCCGACTATTGGTGATACTACTTCTTATTATGAACATTCTCTAGAGCTATGATTTATAAAATACTGTACCTTGTAGTCTTTATTGCTTAACTACCTTAAGTAGTTACTTTTTCTCAAAGTCCTGTTATATTCCCTCTTATTATTTCTCCTTAAGAAGCTTACCCTGCTACATAGATTTCTTTCTTATCTCGGTTGCTTGAACTCCTCTCATCTTTATTCTCTTAGAGATTTTATGGTCTTCGTTTGCTTACGAAATTTCTACTAACTTTTGGTTTAGGTATTGCTCTCCATCTATTTCTTCCAACTTAGTACAAAAAGACTCTTTAAGGGTTATGTACTATATTTCTAGGAATCGGTCTCATTAATCACTTGTGTTCTTAAGCCTTAACTCCTTTAAGGGTCTCTAATACAATGATGATTCATATATTTGGCTCGACTCACCATGAATTCAGGCTATCCTTTCTCTTGTTTCTTTTCGATGCTCCGTTGAACTCAATGGTTTGGCTGTCTAACTATTTCGTAACTCATCAACTCTGTTAAATATAATTATTTACTGATTATTTTCCTTACTAGGCTGTAAGTAGAATGGTGTGTACATACATTCCATAGGAATCTGTGAACCCGTGTTTATATTATTTTCATAAGCTTGGTGACAGTCTAGTTAGGTGTCTATAAGCTTACCTATATTTTGGGGCTACTGAAAGGGAAAATTACTATATGTTCCATTGGAAACTACTTCAACTATATCATGTTGTAGGATTCCTCAACTTTCATCACCTATCCTGAGGTCTCTGCTTAACATTTCTGCCATCAAGTTTCGCTATCTTTGTCATATATGTACCGAACTCTCTCGTCACTTCATGCATCCTCCTATATATCATCTTCTTACCTTGTCGCTTGGTTCTAGACTGAGCTACTAAGACTAGTGCTTGTCTATTTTTCTGGCTTCTTCCTAAACTTCTATTCTCCATTCTTACCATAAGCTATAACTATGTCATTTAACCTTGTGTTCTTAAGGATACTTTTGTTAACTTTTGAGTATCTCCAATTCCATGGATCTATCCCTTTATTCTTTCATAAATTTCTACCAATGTTGGTCGTATCTATGCATTCTCACTAGTTGTTGGAAAAAATAACCAAGCCCCAAGATCAACAAGAACAAGCAAAATATATAAATACATGAATGAATAAATTGAAGTATGGCGGAATCATACTCACAATACTTGAAAATGGATGCTAAGATGATGCGAAATTCCTCCCTTGTGCAGTGAAGCTCTCGGCCAAGAAGAAAAGAGGGACTCCAAGTCGAGTTTGATCCTTCCAAGCTCAAGGATTAGTTTCCCATATCACCTATGTATGATCCCTTGAAGGTGCTAGCCTTTGTTGTGATTTTGAATGCACAACTTCTTCAAATCTTGCCACAAAAATTGAAGAAATGGAGAGCCCAAAACTGCATGTAGTTTCGGCAACGTGAGAGAGAGGAGAGTTGAATGATTTTTGTTACAAAAAATCAATTTATATTTATGCCATAATATTTATTAAATTAATAATAAACTTATGACACAAATCATGCAATGGCTTAGAGTGTCAAACACTCAAACTCCATGCAAACCATTGAGTGTATTGTACACTATCACCATGCAATGTATTAACAATTAAATAATGCATAAAATAACATGTGTCATGTGGGCCCCACACGTTTCCAAATGAAAGTGGGCCCACGTGCACTCACGCGTTCGGGTTCGATATTTCCGAAATACCGAACTTACGTCGCGACGTTAATTAAATCGAATTTAAATAAATAATTGCGCCTAGCGAAATTATTATTTACGTCGCTAACGAATTAATTCTAAATTAACTCGTTTGCCCGAATTAAAATCTAATTTTAATTTCGCGTCGAAATCGAATTTCGATTATTTATCGAATAATAATATTTTTACGATTAATTCCAAATTAATCGTTCTCTCTCTTTGTATAGTACTTTATCCAAGATAAAGTCTCTCCGTAATTAATCCAAGATTAATCGAGTTTGAATCATACGTCATTGGTGAATCTTCGGGAAGCGACCCAAGAGATCTCTGGATATGTTGGCAGTAAATACGGCCGTCAGATTATCTGAATACGTACGTACCAAGTACTACGTTTTTACCGATTTACAAGACAAGGTTAGCCTCTAGCAAAACGCCATGCCTACCCAATTCTCCAGAAATATTCTTATTGGAATATAAGATCTATAACAGGCGTAGTATACCGTAGTATAGTGTATATCGAACCAGTATCGGATGATCACATGTAAGGCCTGGGGCTGGAGATGTGTCTGCCCCGTACGATACACATATCGGACATCAAGCAACCAGTCTCTTTGAATCGGATAATCCTGACCTAGTCATATTGTCCCGATGGTTGCAACCATTATAGAGTACTAGTTCTGTATCCCTCGCGATCATCATCTCCATATGTCTGAAGTGATACTTCCATCTTGACATCACACCCAATACACTACGATTCTCGATAAATCCAGAAGGTGTACACAGAACCCGTTAAAGCCCTGGACCACCAAAACTAAAGTTTACCGATTGTCGTAAGTACTAGCGATGCAAGTCTCAGGTTAAGATCATATGCACCTACCCTGAAGCGGACTCCCATAGACACGCAGACATACTACCAATGGGATTCCGCGGGGTCTATCCAGAGCGAAGCTGTTTTCCGTACCATCGGTAAAACACAACCTCATACCGCACTTGCATAAGTATCCTATACTTAAATATATGAGAACTATGCCGTTGTGCCCTCACAACATGCACAAGTGCAGTACTAGTCTATTCCGCATTATCGATGTCCAATCTTGATAATACTACGACTACAGATATTTAATGATTAAACCTTTATGGATTGATACCGTCTCATATCATCACAATCCGGAACTAATCATAGGGACTCTTACCATTTATATCAAAGTAAATAAATTACAAAACGGTAAAAGGCAATTTCATTACTACATAGTTAATTTTGTACAATAATACAATATCATTTACAAAATAGTGACGCTATGGGTCATAACTGTCTAACAATCTCCCACTTGGCCTATAGCCAGTCACTCAAGCATCTAATACCTGAACTATGTATGTGTCGCTCAAACTTTTCCCGAGAATTATTTTCGTCAGCGGATCTGCAATGTTGTCCTCTGATGCGATCTTTTCGATCTTCACATCGCCACGATGTATGATCTCTCGAATCATATGGAATCGTCGAAGAACATGTTTGGATCGTTGATGTGACCTTGGTTCCTTAGCCTGCGCTATGGCCCCGCTATTGTCACAATACAATAAAACGGGCTCAGCTGCTAATGGAACTACTCCTAATCCAACTAGGAATTTTCGGATCCAAACCGCTTCCTTTGCTGCTTCAGTTGCTGCAATGTACTCCGCTTCAGTTGTTGAATCGGCAACAGTGTCTTGCTTGGAAGATTTCCAGCTAACTGCTCCGTTATTCAAGCAAAATATGTACCCGGTTTGCGACTTGAAGTCGTCTCTGTCGGTTTGGAAACTTGCATCGGTATACCCAGATACCTCAAGTTCTCCATCTCCATAGATTAAGAAAACATCCTTAGTTCTCTTAAGATACCTAAGGATACTCTTAACCGCCATCCAGTGATCCTTTCCTGGATCGTCCTGATATCGACTACACATGCTCAAAGCATAGGACACATCAGGTCGTGTACATATCATGGCATACATGATCGATCCAACTGCCGAGGCGAACGGAGTCCGACTCATGTTGTCTCTCTCATCTTGTGTTTTAGGACACATGTCCCTAGATAGTAGACGCCATGTGATGTTGGCAACAGTCCCCTCTTGGACTGATCCATGTTGAATCTCTTCAACACTTTATCAATATATGTACTCTGGGAGAGTCCAAGTAGCCTTCTAGATCTATCCATGTAGATCTTTATTCCTAGAATAAAAGCGGCTTCTCCCAGATTTTTCATGGAGAATTTCAATGAAAGCCAAGCTTTCACCGACGTTAACATGGGAATGTCATTGCCTATAAGCAATACATCGTCGACATAAAGGACAATAAAAGTCAGTGCACTCCCACTAACCTTCTTATATACACAAGGATCATCTACGTTTTGAATGAAATCATATTGTTTTATGACCTCATCAAAACGTTGGTTCCATGACCTCGATGCTTGCTTCAGTCCATAAATGGACCGATTTAACTTACAAACCTTGTTTGAGTCTTGGTGTTGGTGCGATAAAACCGTCAGGTTGTTGCATATAAACATCCTCCAACAGGTTTCCGTTAAGGAAAGCGGTTTTAACGTCCATCTGCCATATTTCGTAATCGTAATATCAGCTATTGCAAGCATTATCCGAATGGATTTAATCATGGCAACGGGTGAGAAAAGTTTTGTCATAATCAACTCCAAGTTGTTAACGATACCTACCCACCGTCGCTACGAGCCTTGCTTGTACGTTTGTACGTTGCCATCAATGTCGGTCTTCTTCTTGAAGACCCATTTGCATCCAATAGGCTTACCCTTCTGGTGCATCAACTAGTGTCCAAACTTGGTTGGTATACATGGAATCCATATTCGGCCTTCATGGCCTCTTGCCATAAAGTTGATTCGATACCTTGTATCGCTTCCCCATACGTAGCCGGTTCAGTATCCTCAATAAGATTAATATCTACATGAGGTGAGATCAGGAATCCATACCTCTCAGGTATTACCCTGACTCTCTCCGACCTACGTAGTCCTTGTGTAATTGAAGATTGTGGTTCAGTCTCATCCTGGATGGACTGTTCATGTTCCGTTCTCGATTCATTGTGGAACAGTATCACTACGACTTTCATCGAGTTCTATTTTTCCTCCACTAAACACTGCATTTAGGAATTCCTTCTCAAGGAAAACCGCATGTAGAGCAACAAATACTTTGTTCTCTTGTGTAATAGAAGTAATATCCTTTGGTTTCCCTAGGATATCCAACAAATAGGCATTTATCTGATTTGGGTTCAAGTTTGGTACCTTCCAAACGTTTGACGTATGCCCAGCAACCCCAAATCTTCAGGAATGAGAAACCTGGTTTCTTTCCTGTCCATATCTCATATGGAGTCTGTTCAACAGACTTTGACGGAACCCTATTCAAAATAAGAATTGCACTTTCTAATGCATGTCCCCAGAAGGATATAGGTAGCTCAGTGCGACTCATCATCGACCTTACCATGTCAAGCAAGGTACGGTTTCTCCGTTCAGACACACCATTTAATTGTGGTGTTCCAAAGGAGTCCATTGTGAAAGAATACCATATTCTTTCAAGTAATCTTGAAACTCATTACTTAAGCATTCGCCACCACGGTCCGACCGTAATGTCTTAATACTCTTGCCTGTTTGTTTTTCAACTTCGCGTCGAAACTCTTTGAATTTCTCAAAAGTTTCCGACTTGTACATCATTAGATACACATAACCATAAGCGGATGCATCATCCGTAAAGGTTACGAAGTATCGATATCCACCTAAGCCTGGCTAGACATGGGCCCACAAACGTCACTATGAACGAGGGCTAACAGTTCAGTGGCGCGGTCATCTTTACCACTAAAAGATGATTTAGGCATTTTGCCTAATAAACAAGATTCGCAGACGTCATATGAATTTGGATCAAATCCGTCCAAGTACCACTCTTCGAAAGTGTGATATGCGAGTCTTGTTGATGTGTCCCAGACGACAATGCCACAAATAAGTTTCTTCCTTTGGATTACTCATTTTGAGCCTTTTGTTTGTTATTTTTTACGTTTTGGAGATTTATTTATATCAAAATATAAAGCCATTATTTGCATCGGCAGTGCAAATTTCTCTGCATCATCTTTATATAAATAACACCTGGTGTTTTTAATACAAAAGTGTACCCATACTGGGTTAACAAAGATACAGAAATAATATTCCTAGTTAAACTAGGAACAAAATAACAGTCATTTAGTTTAAGTACATGCCCCGAGGGCAGTTCCAAAACAAAAGTGCCTACGGCCAAAACAGCAACAGAAGTTCCATTTCAACTCGTAGATCAACCTCCCCCCGAAGCCAGTCTCCTGCTATCATGCAGATCCTGCACATCAGTACAAATATGAGAACCACAGCCAGAATCAAAAATCCAATTTTTATTAAGACTAGAAGTAGTCATATTTATCTCAATAACAAACATACCTGAGGCCGGTGCCTTGCCCGCCTGTATGTCCTCCTTGTGTCCCTTGTTCATGCGGCAGTCACGCTTCCAGTGACCTTTCTTGCCGCATTTCAGGCAAACATCTTGAGACTTGTCCCTTGGCTTCCCAAAGCCTTTGTTGACTTGGCCTGCCTTTGTTTCTATGTTTTTTCTTCTTAACACCCCCAGTTGCCTTGAGCCCAGCTTTCGGCGTTTGAGATGTTGATGCAAAGTGCGCCTCGCGCTTGTTGCCTTTCAGAAGCTCTTTCTCTGACTCCTTGAGAATCGATAATAACTCTCCAAGAGTATCATCCGAATTCATCAATTTGTAGTTGATGACAATCTGTTTCCAAGTATCGGGTAGTGACTGTAGAAGTACATCTATAGACAGCTCAGCCTCCAAGACTATACCCATATTAGCCAATTGTCAATATCGGCTATCATTTGAGTCCCATGGACCTCAACAGAACTACCATCAGTCATACGGGAGCGAAAAATTTTCTTCACTAACTCGTACCTCGCCATCTGCTTATTAGTGCGGTGAAGATCTTGCAATCTTGCCATCATATTATAAGGATCCAAGTCCCTATTCTGGCGGCGAAAGTGTTGAGTCATTGAAGCAAGCATGATCGACTGAGCCGTGTCACAATCATCACTGTGAGTTTTCCATAACTCCAGCTCAAATGGCTCAGTGGGCTTAGGCCCGAGAGGTTTTGTATCGTATACAGTATCCTCTCCGCCCCAATGACTATCCTTAGGTTCATTTCCAGTCGGCGAAGTTGGTGCCCTTGAACACATTATCACCCATGATTATGTCACGGACATTTCCTTTGTTTGCCATCTTAACTACGATAATCTAATTATCTAGTTAACGATATGTGGGTACAGTCAAACTGTTACATAAAAAAATAACATTGTATTAGTCCAACTAATTGTAAATATTGACGAAATAAGTTTTGTAAGTGCGTAAGCTAAGTATCTGAACGATAATTGCAAATTCAATACTAGCCTCCCACTATTTTCTGCAAGTCTCTAACCCTCTGTTGAGTACTCGGGAAATCCTATTTCCTAGTGGGCTAGGATCCCGTTAAATAACACACAACCTTGACTTTGGCCAACAAATTGTATGATATTTAACTAGGTAGATCTCGAAGATCAATTGGATCCCATCCAATTCCTAGATCCGGTAGGTGGACATCTAAGTCCGAAACATATACATATGTCAATGCATCCAATACATTTTCCTAACCATTTCCTCTGAATCAACTAAGCCTTGGCTTTGGCACAACAAACCTAATGATTCCAGTTAAGCGGGACCCATTGACGAGGAAAGTTTCGTAATCAATGTCGATGGACAAGAAGTGATCTTGACTTTGGCCAACAAATCACAACTTGGACAGGACACCGATGTGGAACAAAACTCTCATGATTCAACACATCCTCAATGAAAAGGTCTTGACTTTGGCCAACAAACCAATGCCAATTTCGGATCTTGAGAAAGAATCATTCAACGGAAGGAAAATCGCTTAATATTGTTTGAGGGATTTTTCGCGTAATTGGCAACCAATTAATTTATCTTTGTTAGGTCTCATCATCATACACCCTTAAGCATGCTTCTAAAACATCATAAAGCGCGTAAAGTAAAGTAATAGCGATATACAGAGTGGATATGAACAACAACTTGTTCCTAGAACAAATCACTCCCTTTCCTCTCCCCGCTAGCACTATTCTACTCTTACCCAATTACATAATACAATAAGAGAAACCTCATTTACATTGAGGGGAATTAGGTGAGAAGAGAATACAAAGAGACAATAAGAGAAAGGCTGGACACGCAGGTCCAATTTATAAATTCTAAATTTACAATAATTTCTAAAATTACCCTTCCCTTCTAATATCCATCCGATATTACATCCACATTCATTCATTCAAGGCATGTTATACAACCAATCAAATCCAATTAATTAGTCTTTAATTAGGTGACAATACAATGTTCAAACAATTGTTTGCATTTGCGCGAGTCCAACTCAATTTGAGAATAAATACTTATAGTATGAATTCATGAATTATATCGAACTACTCGTTAAATCCAATTTAAGTCGTATTCAATACTAATCCTATTATTTAATTCTAAATTAAATATTTACACTTTTATTGTGCTTTTATAACTTAGATTCCAAATCTAATACAATCGGGTCTCAAAGCCCAACTAACATCTAATGTCCGTTTAATTAAAGCCGATGGGCTTTCAATTGATTTCTTTAGGCTTGGGTTTTGGTCAATGTATGGGTCAAACCCATTACCAAGCCCAATAAGGAATCACCCTAATATGCCATAAAATCATATCAAGCCCATAAGGCCAATTAAACATAAAAGCCCATTTATTACATTTGGGCTTAAATGGTGTGATTTAGGCCCATTTTGGATCCAATCCAAATGGTCCAAATCTACTTGGCCAACCAAGCCCATTATGTCCAAATATAATAGTTTTAGGCCCAATTCAAAATTAAGCCCAACTAACCAAATTTTAAAATTCCAAATTTTATAACTTAATTAATTAAAGTGTATTATCATGATTAATCCTTTAAATCAATATTCCCAAAATATCAAATTAATCCATTAATCATATTTTTATCTTAAATATATGTCCAACATTATTAATCAAAAAATCAAGTCCCTAATCCTCCATCAAGCATTCGGCCAAGGTGATTAAAATGGTTCCGATTTCGTTTTCAATCCAATCGAGTTACAAATCATCATTCCATATTGTTTCAAGTCATCTAATGTCTTAAAATTAAAAAATCATCTAGTCCATATGCTTGCATGTATTCGGCCAAGCCTCATTGGGTTGGAAAAATTAATCCAATTTATTTTCCATGAAATTGATGATGTATAATCTAAATAACATACATCTAAGCATATTTAATCAAGCAAATCATCAAATCATGCTTCATACAATTTTCCCCAAATAACATCCTAATATATTTGCATGCTCTTTAAGCTCAATGATACCATTGTTGGAAAAAATAACCAATGTTGGACAAAATGACCCATAGCGTCACTATTTGCACAGATCATTGTGTTGTTGTAGCAAATTAACTATGTGACAAAGAAATTGCACTCTCATCATTTGTGATTAGATCACCATAGATATATAAATGAAGAGAGGTCCCTAGGATTAGTACCTGGACTGAGAATGATATGAGACAGTATCAGTCCCCGAAGGTTTAATCATTAAATATCCCTAGCCGGAGTATTATCGAGAATGGACATCGATAATGCGGAATAGGCTAGTATTGCACTTGTGCGTGTTGTGAGGGCACAACGGTATAGTTCTCATATATATAAGTATTGGATACTTATGCAAGTGCGATAGGAGGTCGTGTTTCACCGATGGTACGGGAAACAGCTTCGCTCTGGATAGACCCCTCGGAATCCCATTGGTATTATGACTATGTGTCTATGGGAGGCCGAAATCAAGGTAGGTGTATGGTCTTAACCTGAGACTTACATCGCTAATACTTACGATAATCGATAGACTTTGGTCTTGGTGGTAGGGGACTTTAAACGGGTTCTGTGTACACCACTTCTGGGTTTATCAGAGAGTCATAGTGTATTGGGTGTGATGTCAAGACGAAAGTGTCACTTCAGTCATATTGGAGTTGATGTCACGCAGGATACGGTACTAGTGCTCTTGAGTGTTGCGCAACCAATCGGGATATTGTGACCAGGTCATGTATATCCGATTATAGAGACTATGTTACCAGACATCCGACATGTGCTTCGGACGGGGCAGACACTTATCCAGCCCCAGCCCTAGCACGTGACTATCCGATACAGGGCCGATATACACAATACTACGGTATACTACGCTTGATACAGATCTATATATTCCTGTAAGAATATTTCTGGAGAATTGGGTAGGCATTGCGCTTTGCTAGAAGCCAACCTTGTCTTGTAAATCGATATTAACGTAGTACGAGGTACTTACGTGTTCGGACAGTCGGACGATCGTATTTACTGCCAACATATCTGGAGATCTCATGGGTCGGTTCCTAAAGATTCACCGATGACGTATGACTCGCACTTTGATTAATCTGGGATTAATTAGAAAAGAGAGATAGAATTAATCTGGGATTAATTCGATGAGAGAGAAAATTAATCTGGGATTATTTGCGGAGATATTTTATCTGGGATAAAATATTAATTAAAGAGAGAGAACGATTAATTTGGAATTAATCGATAAATTTATATTCGATATATTAACCGAAATTGGATTTTGACGCGGAATTAAAATTAGATTTTAATTCGGGCGAACGAATTAATTTAGAATTAATTCGTTAGCGACGTGAATAGTGATTTCGCTAGGCGTAATCATTTAATTACGACGCGACGGAAAATTCGTTAATTTGGAATTAGCGAACCCGAGCCCGAGAGTGATTGCGAGCGCATTCGCATTTCGAATTCGAGCGCGGCACGCGAGTCACATCAAACGTCAAATCGTTTGTCACATCATGCGTCAAATCAATTGTCACTTTGAGTGATGTGACTTGACAACATGTCACTTTATTAAAGTGATGTGATGTGACTTAAAGTAAAAAGTTGAAATGATGGGAAATAAGTTGATTGAAAGCTTTTGCTTTAATTTTAAATAGAAAAAGTAAATGGTTTATTAAATAATTTTGGAAATTATATAAACCTTTTTACATTTTTTATTTTCTAACTTATCATTCTCTCTCTCCAACATGCAAGGCATACGATCTCTCATCTCCCTCTATTTTCTTCTCCTCTTCTTCACGGCTTCAAGCCGATTTTCTTCTTGATTTTTCTGGTTTCACCGAATTTTTTAGAAGCAAATCGAAGAAGGCTTAGTGCTAGCACACCATGAGTGATACATAGGTGATAGGGAAGTGTCTTCATGAGCTTGGTTTTATTTTGAAGCTTGAAGCTTTGAGCTTCAATGGAGTCCATGCATGGCCGATTCTTGGAGGAACCAAACCAGTCCAAACCGAGCAGCCCACTGCCTTGGAGAGCTGTTGCCGTGAGCTTGGAGGAAGCAAAAACGCAACTTGTGTTCATTTCATCAAAACCGAATTCAATGTGAGTATATTCCGCACCTCCTTTGTTGTGTTCATACTCGTTTTTATGCTTGATTTGTTGATCTTGGGACTTGATTTAACTCCAACAACCAAGCCCCAAGATCAACAAGAACAAGCAAAATATATAAATACATGAATGAATAAATTGAAGTATGGCGGAATCATACTCACAATACTTGAAAATGGATGCTAAGATGATGCGAAATTCCTCCCTTGTACAGTGTGAAGCTCTCGGCCAAGAAGAAAAGAGGGACTCCAAGTCGAGTTTGATCCTTCCAAGCTCAAGGATTAGTTTCCCATATCACCTATGTATGATCCCTTGAAGGTGCTAGCCTTTGTTGTGATTTTGAATGCACAACTTC
>SKCR01054837.1:0-29681 GCA_019454045.1 Zanthoxylum bungeanum | reverse complement strand
TTCACTGCTAGTTTTAAAATTAGATTTTATATACTAAATGTGGTACATAAATATGTACTGATGTGCAGAATCTGCTGAGAGCAGGATACTGACTTCAGTTGAGATTGATCTGCGGATCAAAAACGGGACTGTAGGCATTGCATTTTTGCATGTGAAACCCGATGATGAGTCTCATTTGGAGGCAATACCTTTTGAGTCACGAAAGCCGCGGGAAACGGATATCGGAAGGGGTAATTCAGGATAAACAAGCTCACTGTCTTCGTTAGTGCTGCGTTCGTTATTTCGTTCGAACGGTAAACAGATTACGGGCGTTCGTGTCGCGTTCGAGGAAGCGTTCAAACGGTGTCGGTAATTCTGGTTTTGCTGCTAGCCTCACGCCCAGCCCATTTAGCTCCCCAAAGCCCATAAAACACATCCCAAATTAAATAAATAAATATTAATTTAATCATTAAACATTAAATAAATATTTAAAACATTTACCAAACTTAAACTAAAATCATGCCTAATTTAAATAATTTGAATATATTATATACCTAAATTAAAAAGATGATATACCTAATTAAAATCAATCATAACAAATTAAAAATATTGACTTCCTAATCTAACAAATTAAATGCCTAATCCTAACCAATCAAATATATTGTATTCCTAATCTAGCCAAGACATGTCCCCCAATCAAATCCATTGCTTTCCTTACCTAGCACTAAATCATATCCTTATTGAATGCACCAAATCCCTTCATTGTGAGACAAGGTGAAGCCCTAACCCTTCTCTATATAAACAACCCCTAACCAAAGTCATTCCTCTCCTTCACACAACCTAAGTCACGCCCAAGCCCTAGAAATACACCAAGACTCACGGCCAAAGCAAGAAATCAAAATAGAAAATTTTCTCTCCATCTCATCCCCCTTAGCTGTGAACCCCATCTCCCTTGCACCCCCTCCATAGCCGAATTTATGTAGCCAACACATCCCCCCATACAGCCCTTACAACCACTAAAACACCCCCTAACAAACACTCAAAAAACAGCCCCTGAATTACCTTAAAACAGCAGCCCAAATCCTTAAAAAACAGTAACATAAAAAACTGCATAGATAATCTTAAAAAATAATCACATACAACTGCACTAAGAACCCACACAAACTTGGAATAGTTCATTGAAAACGTTAAAACAGGTGGCCCGTGCAGTGAGCAGCAAGATAGAGACCGGATAGGAGCAGAACGGAGTTCGAACCGCAAGCAAAACAGCAAAGCAGTGAGCTAGGACGCTGAACCAGTGAACCAGAAAAGTTGCGGAGCTTTACCCCTTCCGATCTTCGTGAAACGTGAGTCCGAGAGACGTCTTAAAAGGTTAGACCTGAGGGTACTTTTCACACCCATCTCTACGTGATTTTGTTGTTGTTTATTTTGGATTATATATTTTACTTATTCGTTGAATTCTGTTTATGTATGATGTGTGTTGTGGGTATGGGATGAATGAGAAATATGTTAACTCTTGCGGTATATCGGATGGAAACCCGGACATAAATTTCATAGCCGATTCCGAATGGACGGTAATATGATCTGTACTCGGGACACAACTCCACGTACCGCTTGAGTAAACGGCACTATCTTTTGCCTTGTGTTGCTTTGGTTTGTTTATTTTTCGTCATTTGAATGTTGTATGTTGTTTATTTATGCATGATTCAATCAAGCGCATGGGCTTTGTGAGTTAGTCCAAAGGTCCTCCATTTGAGAGACGAAGAGCCGAAAAGGCCACCTTTGTGACACTACTTCGCCGCGCCGGTTGATGTGTGTTCGGTTGGATGCGAGATACGTTCAATCGGGCATACTTAGTTTGATATTATTGATTTTATCTTTTATGCATGGTTCAATCAAGCACATGGGCTTAGTAAGTGGAATGAAAGATCCCTTATGGGGAGGGGTTAAAACCCTTTACCACGATGCTTTGCCGCGCCGGTTGATGTGTGTTCGGATTGGATGTAAGATGTGTTCAATTGGGCATACTTGGTTTTGATATGATTGGTTCTATTTTTGTATGTGTGATGTGATGCGCATGGGCTTAGTATGTTGGTCTAAAGGTCCTCTCTATGAGAGACCAAGAGCCCCAAAAGGCCACCTTTACGGCAGTACTTCGCCGCGCCCCTTTATTTTGTTGTTTATGTATTGCGTCCCATTTCATGCATCAGGTCTGTTCCCGTTCGAACGCGTTTACGAACGCAACTCGAACGCGCATACATTTTGCCTTATCATGCATCAGGTCTCATTTCTGTTCGAACGTGTTAACAAACGCCATACGAACGTGAGCATTCTGTTTCATTTCCGTTCGAACGCGTTAACAAACGCCATACGAACGTGAGCATTCTGTTTCATTTCCGTTCGAACATGTTTACGAACGCTACACGAACGCGAACACACTGACTGAGACATATTCATCACATGCCACGCATAATTGTTTCTTAGGTGATTTTTATGGAACCACACATAGTCATTCTTATCTTTGTGCACATAATAATGAAAAGCATGTTTATTCCATTAGTTGCGTCGTTTGCCTTAGTCTTGATTTAACGCATTACGATTCATATGCCTATGTCATGATGACTTTGGAGTATTATTTCTTGTGATATATCGGATGGAAACCCAGACATAAATTCCGTAGCCGATTCCGAATGGACGGTAATGCGGTCTGTACTTGGGATACAATTCCACGTATCACTTGGAAGAGTGCTCACGTGTATGCTTGTGCGGATATTATGTATGCTTGTGTTTTCATGAATATGATATGCTGAATGAAGTTGTATGTTCATTGTTACTTTGAAGTATTTTGTTAGACATGTGTTATTAGATATGAGATATATGCGAAATGTATGTATGAGTGTTATTTTGTACCCATGAATATAGAAGCATGATATTCTTAGGAATAAATGTTACTTAAGCCTGATTAAATTATTATGTAAATCCTTTCATTACAAATGGCATAAGTAAGGGACCACGCGTGCTGTTCCAAAGTAACACAAGGCAAAAGATAGTGCCGTTTACTCAAGCGGTACGTGGAGTTGTGTCCCGAGTACAGATCATATTACCGTCCATTTGGAATCGGCTATGAAATTTATGTCCGGGTTTCCATCCGATATACCGCGAGAGTTAACACATTTCTCATTCATCCCATACCCACAACACACATCATACATAAACAGAATTCAACGAATAAGTAAAATATATAATCCAAAATAAACAACAACAAAATCACGTAGAGATGGGTGTGAAAAGTACCCTCAGGTCTAACCTTTTAAGACGTCTCTCGGACTCGCGTTTCACGAAGATCGGAAGGGGTAAAGCTCCGCAACTTTTCTGGTTCACTGGTTCAGCGTCCTAGCTCACTGCTTTGCTGTTTTGCTTGCGGTTCGAACTCCGTTCTGCTCATATCCGGTCTCTGTCTTGCTGCTCACTGCACGGGCCACCTGTTTTAACATTTTCAATGAACTATTCCAAGTTTGTGTGGGTTCTTAGTGCAGTTGTATGTGATTATTTTTAAGATTATCTATGCAGTTTTTTATGTTACTGTTTTTTAAGGATTTGGGCTGCTGTTTTAAGGTAATTCAGGGGCTATTTTTTGAGTGTTTGTTAGGGGGTGTTTTAGTGGTTGTAAGGGCTGTATGGGGGGATGTCTTGGCTACATAAATTCAGCTATGGAGGGGGTGCAAGGGAGATGAGGTTCACAGCTAAGGGGATGAGATGGAGAGAAAATTTCTGTTTTGATTTCTTGCTTTGGCCGTGAGTCTTGGTGTGTTTCTAGGGCTTGGGCGTGACTTAGGTTGTGTGAAGGAGAGGAATGGCTTTGGTTAGGGGTTGTTTATATAGAGAAGGGTTAGGGCTTCACCTTGTCTCACAAGGAAGGGATTTGGTGCATTCAATAAGGATATGATTTAGTACTAGGTAAGGAAAGCAATGGATTTGATTGGGGGACATGTCTTGGCTAGATTAGGAATACAATATATTTGATTGGTTAGGATTAGGCATTTAATTTGTTAGATTAGGAAGTCAATATTTTTAATTTGTTATGATTGATTTTAATTAGGTATATCATCTTTTTAATTTAGGTATATAATATATTCAAATTATTTAAATTAGGCATGATTTTAGTTTAAGTTTGGTAAATGTTTTAAATATTTATTTAATGTTTAATGATTAAATTAATATTTATTTATTTAATTTGGGATGTGTTTTATGGGCTTTGGGGAGCTAAATGGGCTGGGCGTGAGGCTAGCAGCAAAACCAGAATTACCGACACCGTTCGAACGCTTCCTCGAACGCGACACGAACGCCCGCAATCTGTTTACCGTTCGAACGAAATAACGAATGCAGCACTAACGAAGACAGTGAGCTTGTTTATCCTGAATTACCCCTTCCGATATCCGTTTCCCGCGGCTTTCGTGACTCAAAAGGTAGTGCCTCCAAATGAGACTCATCATCGGGTTTCACATGCAAAAATGCAATGCCTACAGGGACGACAGTCGCTGTTTTAACCGTAGATACCTAAGTTTAGTAACTACCCTTCGGGTGTGTACTTAAATTAGGAAACTGTTACAGTGTAACTAGTTTGACTAGGAACATTATCTCTATATCAGACTATGATCCGTTGCGGGTATACCTTTATATTCTAGAACACTAAAGTGTTTCATTTTATAAAGATGATATTGAGATAAACACATTAGATGTGAATAACAGTATTTATATTTTGAATATAAAAGAATCTCAAACATATAACATGACAAACAAATAGCTCAAACTGAGTAAATCAGTTGAAACTTAATTGTGGCATTGTTGTCTGGGACACAATTAACAAGACTCGAATATGCACACTTTCGAAGAGTGGGTACTAGGACAGATTTGATTCCTTCAAATAATGTCTACGAATCTAGTTTATTGGACAAAATGCCTAAAACACTATTTACTTGGTAAAAGTGCTTGTGCCACCGATCTGTTAGCCCTTGTTCATAGTGACGTAGGTGGGCCCATATCTAGTAAGGCTAAAGGTGGATATGGATATTTCGTGACCTTTACGGATGTGGCATCGCGTTATGGTTATATGTTTCTTTTGAAACATAAATCGGAAACTTTTAGAGTTTCGACACGAAATAGACAAACAGATCGGCTAAAGTATTAAATCGTCACGGTTAGACCATGATGAAAATACTTAAGCAATAAGTTTCTCCTATACTTCAAAGAGTATAGTATTATTTCAGTGAGGACTCCTCCTGGAACACGTCAGTTTGACGGTGTGTCCAAACGAAGAAACCAAATTTTGTTGGACATGGTTAGGTTAATCATGAGTCGCTCTGAGCTACCATTTCCTTCAACGGATACGCATTTAACAGTGCAATACTTATTTTGACTAAGGTTCCATAAAAATCTGTTTGACAGACTTCATATTAGATATGAACAGGAAAGAAACCGGGTTTCTCATTCCTGAAGATTTGGGTATGCTGGACATATGTTTGGATGATACCAAACTAAAACCCAAATCGGATAAGTGCCAATTGTAGGTTATCCTAGGGAAACCAAAGTATAGTACTTATACATCTCACAAGAGAATAATATAATTGTTGCTCGCCATGCGGTCTTCCTAAGAGGAATACCTATATGCAGTGGTAAGTGGGAGGAAAGTAAAATTCGATGAAAATCGGAGTAATACTGTTCCAGGCACCAAGTCCTTAATGGAACACAAATAGTTCATCCATGATGAAACTATACCAATAATCTTCGAATACACAAGAACCACGTAAGTCAGAGAGAGTCAGAAAACAACCTGGGGTATGGGTTTCTGATCTCACCTCATAAAGATGTTAATCTTATTGAGGAACACGAACCGACTACGTATGAGGAAGTGATACAAGGTATCGACTCCCTGTTATGGCAAAGTGCCATGAAGTCCGAAATGGATTCCATGTATAACAACCAAGTTTGGACACTAGTTGTTGTACCGCAAGGCATTGTGCCTATTGGTACTATATAAGTCTTCAAGGAAGACATACATGGAAGGCAACATACCAACATACTAAGCTGGGCTTGTAGCGAAAAGGTATCGTTATCAACATTGTGTCGATTACGACGAAACCTTTTACATGTTGCCATGGTTAAATCCATTTGGATAAAGCTTGCTGATGCTGCATGTTTCATTTATGAAATATGACAGCTGAATGCCAAAACCGCTTTCCTTAACGGAAACCTTTTGGAGGATATTTACAACATCCTGACGGTTTTGTCGTACCAAAATGAGCAAACAAGGTTTGCAGGTTATTCGATCCATGGATGGATTGAAGCAATCATTGAGTTCTTGGAACTATATCGTTTTGATGTAATCATAATAGTGTATGATTTAATTCAAAACGAAATGATTCTTGTGTATATAAGAAGGTTAGTGGGAGCGCACTGACAATGAATGTCCTAAATAATGATAATATATCATTTCTTGGAAATGAAATTTCCCAAATAACAATCGGTGAAAGCTTTGCTTTCATGAAAATTCTCCGTAGAATTCTTGGGAGAAACAACCTTTATTCTAGGAATAAAGATCTACTGGGATAGATCTAAAAGTTGTTAAATCTCTCCGATAAATCGTACATTAAAAAATGTACGTGACCTGGTGTCTCATACGCTTTGAGCATATGGAGTCACAATCAGGCCAATCCAAGTGATAGTCACTGGATTGATGTTAAGAACATCCGTTAGTATCTTAGAGAACTAAGGATGCTGTCTTAAACTATGGAGAATGAGAACTTGAAGTGACTGGGATCACTGCTGTAAGTATTCCAAACCGATAATAACGACTACAAGTCGTAACAACGGTACTATGCAGTTTGAATAACGGAACAGTGAGCTGGAAATCTTCCAAGCAAGATATTGTTACCGAATAAACAACAAAAGCGGGTTATTGCTGCAGCTGAGGCAGCAATAGAAGCCATTTGGGTCGATAATAAATCTAATTAGATTAGATATAGTTCTGTTAGCAGCTGAGCTAGGCTTCAGCGCAGGCTAAAGAATTAATGGTCTCATCAACGATCCAGATATATACTTCAAATATTCATCTGATTCGTTCGGATAATACATCGTGGCGATGTGATGATCGAATAAATCGCATCAGACGATAATCATGCAAATCCGCTGACGAAAGCCTTTCCTCAGCAGTTTGAGCGAACCGTACATAGTTTAAGTATATGACACTTGAGTGACTGGCTATAGGCCAAGTGGGAGATTGTTGGACAGTTATGACCCATAGCGTCACTATTTTTACAGATCATGGTGTTGTTGTACAAATTAACTATGTGACAAAGGAAATTGCTCTTTTATCATTTGTGATTAGATCACCAAGATGTATAAATGATGAAATGTCCATATGATTAGTTCCTGGATTGAGATGATATGAGACAGTATCAATCCATGAAGGTTTAATCATTAAATATCCTTAGTCAGAGTATTATCAAGATTGGACATCGATAATGCGTAAAAGACTAGTATTACACTTGTGCACGTTGTAAGGGCATAACGGCATAATTATCATATATTTGGGTATATGATACTCATGCAAGTGTAATAGGAGGTTGTGTTTACCGATGGTAGGAAAACGCTTCGCTGGATAGACCCCTCAGAATTCCATTGGTAGTATGACTATGTGTCTATGGAAGTCCGAATCAGGGTAGGAGTATTTGGTCTTAACTTGAGACTTTCACCGCTAATACTTGCGACAATCAATATACTTTGGTTTTGGTCATCCCGGGCTTTAACAGGTTTTGTGTACGCCTCTTTTGGGTATATTGAGAATCGCAGTGTATTGGGTGTGATGTCGAGATGGAAGTATCACTCCAGTCATAGTGGAGATGATGATCACGTAGGATACGGAACACGTTCTCTTATATGTTGTAGCTATCGGGATATTATGACTAGGTCATGTTTATCCGATTATAGAGACTAGTTACCAGAGATACGATATGTGATTCGTACGGGGCAGACACATTTCCAGCCCCAGGCCTTGCACGTGACATCTGATACTGGATCGTAATACGCAATACTACGTATACTATGCCTGATATAGTTCACATATTCCTGTAAGGATATTTCTGGAGAATTGGGAAGGCATGGCGCTTTGCTAGAAGCCAACCTTGTCTTTTAAATCGGTAAAAACGTAGTACTAGGTACGTACGTGTTCGGATAGTCCGACGACCGTATTTACAGCCAACATATCCGGGGATCTCATGGGTCGCTTCTCGAAGATTCACCGATGCCGTATGACTCACACTTTATTAATCTGGGATAAATTAGATGAGAGAGAAAATAATCTGGGATTAATTACGGAGATATTTTATATGGTATAAAATATTATTTAAAGAGAGAGAACGATTAATTTGGAATTAATCGATAAAATAATATATTCGATATATTATACGAATTGGATTTCGACGGGGAATTGAAATTAGATTTTAATTCGGGCGAGCGAGTTAATTTAGAATTAATTCGTTAGCGACGTGAATAGTGATTTTGCTAGGCATAATTATTTAATTACGTCGCAACGGAAATTCGTTAATTTGGAATTAGCGAACCAGAGCCCGGGAGTGTTTGCGGGCGCACTCGCATTGCGAATTTAATTACGGCCCACAAGTCACATCAAGCGTCAAATCATTAGTCACATCAAGCGTCAAATCACTTGTCACTTTGAGTGATGTGACAATTTGTCACTTGATTGATTGATGGTAGTGGTTGGTTGGCATTAAAGCTTTTGACTTTTGGAAAGCAAAAGTTTGGTATATGTTTAATTGATTTTTGAAATCAATTATCTAATACACACAACACATATTCATCTCTCTCATTCTCCTTCTCTCTCTCTCGGCCTCAAGGCCAAATTCTTCTTCTTCTTTTCTGGTTATTGACGTGACTTGAAGAAGAGCAAAGGAAATTTTACGGCAAAATTTCCGGAGTGCTAGCACACTTTAGAGTCTTGCGAAGGTGATAGGGAACCACACCCGTGAGCATGGAATTTCAACACAAAGCTTGGAGCTTGGTGGATCAACCATGACCGAAAATGGAACAAAATGGAGGCCAAAAATATGCACTGCCGTGAGCTTCCAAAAAGGGCATAAAAAATTTTTGTTCTTTTTCGCATCGCCTCAACCCTTCATTGTAAGTATTCCGCAATTTCCTTGTTATATTCACATGTATGTTTCTTGTTTGAATCGATCCCGGTATACCGTAGAATCCCAACAGAGATTTGGTCTGATGGTTTATCCCAATGAACCATTAGTCTTAGGAGACTCATGTAGACGTGTAGGTGTTTATTTGATAAATACTGAACGACTTACCGAAGATTTCCTAATAGATGGTACACCAGCATCAATAGGAATATTCTCTAGTCGAGTAGCATAGTGGTCATTCGACTTGCGATACCACTGTGGATATATGAGACATCTTCCACACTTTGATGGCAGTCATGTCACCGATCTATTTAGATCATACCTTTGCCTGCTCGTTGGGTGTAGATTGATACTCATGATATCCTTTGAGTATCAGACAGAATTTGTCAGTCCTGTGTGCAGGGCATAAGTATCTTGTACGCGTTTGTGATCTAGTAAATCCATGGTCGTGGAATACTTCGGAAGTGAGTTTCGAGTGTTAATTAGAGATCGTAAATTTGAAAGTCGACTATATTATACCTTAGGGATTTGACGTTCCTATCTATATATCCATTATAATATTGATAGTCTGTGACGGAGGGATTATACGTATACGATGACCTCGACTTGCATAGTTTAGCAAGATTATCCGTGGTCGTCATAATTCATGAGTGGGTGAATTATGGACATGGAACTTGATTCTGTGACTGATGAACTTAAACTTAGAGAGTCACACAATATGAAGTGTACTCGTTGAGCACTTGGGCAACGTATTATGAATAATATAGATTATTCATAATACTTTATCGGATTAAATAAGTTAATTTGAAATGAGATTTTGACACATGTCATTAATATATGTATTTTGTTATTTAATGTAAATAAAAATACATATATATATATATATATATAGATATTTATATTAATTAATTATTTAGTTATTTAATTGTTAAATAATTAGAAATAAAATATCATATCCATAAGTCATAATTTGTATGATAAATTGTGAGATATTATAGGTTACAAATGGCATGTTTGATCAATGTTGTAGTTGTCAAATGTTACAAGTAACCTTAGGCTTTAATTAAATGAGCAAATTGACCATTTTGCCCCCCATTCACGCCCAAGCCATACATAAAGGGAGATGTTTTTTCTTTTGTTGGCTAATGTTAAACCTAGCCTCCAATTATCATAAAAAGCTCTCCAAGTATTTTAGAGAAGAAAATTCCTACAAGAACAAAAGCTAAAGGAGCTTAAGGAAGATTAAGGTAATCTTTTGTTTTCTTTAGCTTAGAAAAAATATTTTATTGTTCTTGCTTGAATTTTATATTGTAGAGATTCTAACAAAAGTTTTAGAGATTCTTTACACTCTAAAGTTTGGGGCTTTTTGATTTGGGTGATAGATTGGGAGGCTAAATGCATGTGTGAAGTAAGATTGAGTAATATTAGTTCAATTTTGTCATATGATGACTTGTTTCCATTCTAGAATGTTATGACCACTCTTGTAATACCTAAAATTATTCTTGAGTTCTTCATTAGTGGTGGCTTTGATTGGTGTAAATAGTAATATGATTAATGTTGCGAAAATTAGATTTAAAGCATGAAAAATTATATTTTTGGTACCCAGATCAGATCTGGAAATTCTGGAATTTTGGTGATGAAAAATATGTTATTTAAATGTATTGGATGTGTATTGGGCATTGGAATAATTTCCGGAAAGTGTTTTGGAGTAAAAATATGCGAAAACGGTGAAAAACGGCGTTACCGGGTGAGTTTCGGGCTTACCGGGTAACGGCTGTCCAAACAGTGAATTGGTCACTGTTCAGACAGCCCATGAACTGCCCAAGTACTATTGGGGCTGACCTGGGCAGCCCCCATGTGTATTGGTTAGTCAGTTTGGGCAAAAACACGTTTTATACCATTTTGCGAAAAAACGTTTCCGTAAACGTTTCGCGATGTTTTCTAAATTATTTATATTATTATTGTTGGGTTTCTAGGTTAATCCCAAGATCATATTAAGCATAGAAATGTGAATGAATAATCAAAGAAGAGTGGCGGAAACACACTTACATTTATCGGCTTTGAGATGTTAAGATCAACAAAAGCTTTTTCTCCATTTGAGTAATTTCGGCCAAACCATTTTGTTGATGATGTTGAACAAGCTCCAAGCTTTAAAGGATTCCAAGCTCTTAGTTCGGTTTCCCTATCACCTTGTATTGATCCTGTAATGTGCTACCAAGATGGAAGAAATAAAACAATTTCTTTTCTCCTTGGAGAGCTCACGACAAAGCATGAAGAGGAGGGAGAGAGTTTTGTGTTTTTCAACTTTTGTTTTCTAAAAACAATTATTAAAAAATCCTTTACCAAAAATTTGGTATATGCTTTCAAAAAGTCAACAAATTTTTCGCTCCAAAATCTCATTAAATGCTCTCGCCAACTTATGTCATGAATAGTGACTGCATGTACTCACCAAAAAGGTGACTAGACATCTATTACTAAAGTGACAAGTAATGTGACTCGCGATGTGACTTGTGGGCCCCACTCGATTCAAAATGCGAGTGGGCCCGCAAACACTTCCGGGCTCGGTTTCGCTAATTTCGAATTAACAAACTTTCGTCGCGACGTAATTAAATAATTATGCCTAGCAAAATTACTATTCACGTCGCTAACGAATTAATTCTAAATTAACTCGTTTGCCCGAATTAAAATCTAATTTTAATTCCGCGTCGAAATCTAATTTCTTTTAATATATCGAGTATATTATTTTAGTGATTAATTCCAAATTAATCTTTCTCTCTATTCAAATAGTATTTTATCCCAGATAAAATCTCTCCGCAATTAATCCCAGATTAATTTAGTTCGAATCATGTCATCGGTGAATCTTCGGGAAGCGACCCAAGAGATCCCTGGATATGTTGGCAGTAAATTCGGTCGTCGGACTATCCGAACACGTACGTACTTTGTACTACGTTCTTACCGATTTACGAGACAAGGTTGGCTTCTAGCAAAGCGCCATGCCTACCCAATTCTCCATAACTATTTTTAATGGAATATATAATCTATGTCAGGCGTAGTATACGTAGTATTGCGTATCTTGTGATCGAGTATCAGATGTCACATGCAAGGCCTGGGGATGGAATAGTGTCTGCCCCGTACGAAGCATATATCGGATCACTAGCAACTAGTCTCTTTATTATTGGATAATCATGACCTAGTCATATTATCCCGACTTTTGCAACCTTTTAGAGAACCAGTTATGTATCCCTGCGTGACCATCATCTCCATATGACTGAAGTGATACTTCCGTCTTGACATCACATCCAATACACTACGATTCTCAATAAACCCAGAAGAGGCGCACACAGAACCTATTAAAGTCCTGGACGACCAAAACCAAAGCGTATTGATTATCCCAAGTACTAGCGATGCAAGTCTCAGGTTAAGACCAAATACACCTACCCTGATACGGACTCCCATAGACACATAGTCATACTACCAATGGGATTCCGTGGGGTCTATCCAGAGCGAAGCTGTTTTCCGTACCATCGGTAAAACACAACCTCCTACCACACTTGCATAAGTATCCAATACTTAAATATATGAGAACTATGATGTTACGCTTCCATAACACGCACAAGTGTGATACTAGTCTATTCCGCATTATCATGTCCAGTCTCGATAATACTACGACTAGGGATATTTAATGATTAAACCGTCGTGGATTGATAATGTCTCATATCATCTCAATCTGGAACTAATCATAAGAACTTTCATCATTCACACATTTAAGTAATCTAATTACGAAATGATAAAAGGCAATTTCCATTGCTACATAATTAATTTGTACAAAAACACAATGTCTTTTACAAATAGTGACGCTATAGGTCATAACTGTTTAACAATTATTTGATAACAAATATAATATGTTTAGGTGAAATATGAATGAATTATTCATATTGGATATCGAATAATTTATTCGATAAGTTTAAAAGTTTTAAAGTTACGATTTCGCCCAAATCGCGCCCTTCTGCTGCGCCTAAGAAAACCCCACATGAGCCATTGCTCTCTGCCAGCCCAATGGCTAGTAGTCGTTAGAAGCCCAATGGCTAGTATCCGTTGGGCTTCTACGGTTCCAACCGAAACCATAGAACCACTGGAACCAGACGGTTCCAGCGGTTCCGTTCGGTTAGGTCAAGGGTAAACCCTAACCAAATTGAAAAATTCTGATTCTGGTTCAGGTTCGATTTCGGTTCGGTTTTGGTTCCGAATCGGAACCGTGGCCGGGTCTACGTGAGATGTGATTCATTAAAAATGGAAAAGATAATAAAATCCACGACGCCTCTAAGGCCATTGGGGGTTAACTGCATCAAATGTAGGTTACATAACACATATATGTAATGGAGTTGGTGTGAAGAGGGAACCGAATGATTCAGAGATGATACACCCCTAGAACAAAGCCACCACGAGGGATAGTGGCGGGTTGGTCTCCCAGAGGATGCACTCTCATGGAGGGGCTGAAAGTAGACATCCTGAGTAACATTAGTGTATTTCCTCATGCGCTGAATCTTGTTGTCATAAGAAATTGAAGAAGCCATGGTGACGGGAGAGTTGAAAGCTTGGATTTGGAAAAGATAGTGTTGAGAAAAAAGGTTCGCAAGAGGAGGGAGCGCAAGGATTCAAAATTTGAAACTTTGAAACAATGGAGTTGACAAGGATAGTCAAATCGGCATTTAAGGGATGAAACCGTTGAGTTCCCAATGAGATGAGGAAGAAGCCCACAACACCCAAAAAGCCCACTAGAGGCCCAACTTCAAATTTGTTGTTCCCATTATTTCTCAATAATAATGTGAACAAAAATGGGAACTGTTTACGGAAAATCAGGCACATGACACGAGGCTAAACACATTCCAAATGAGATCCAGATCCTTCATCAGGGCCTGACAACAGATACTGTCATCAAAGTCTGGTACAAAACCTATCATCAGAGTCTAGTACAGAACCTATCATCAGAGTCTGAGGGCAGAACCTATCATAAGAGTCTGATGGAATAATCTATCATTAGAATCTAAAGTCATGACCTCCGTCATAGTCTGAATTCAGAGATATCCGATAAGAGTTCCATCTCAGGCTTGGTTCCAACTAAGGCAAGCAAAGATCGTGCGAAGATTGAGCCTGAGATATCAACTCCTTAATGACAGGAATCTGCTAAACAGGGAATGAGACAGCCAATTAATTAATTTCCGTTTTTTTAAGATGGACAATCATTTAGAATAGAGAAGTTCCGAGATTCTAGGGAATGGGCCAATTAATGGGAAACGTGAATGGAATGTAACCGTTATCGGTTTATTTTCCTTGTAAGGAGATATTATAAATAGTACTAAAGCGAGAGATCGACCTTTTGTTTATCAAATAATAATAGAAAACTTTTCACCTAAACATATTATTCGATATCAAATAACGATATAATTAATAATGAAAACACTAAGAAACTTTTATGAAAATATTTTTCCGGAAAATAGCATAAAGCGCATTTTCGAATAAACCAACTAAGACCATACGGAGCTGCCCAAGTCAGCTTCAATAGTATTTGGGCAGTTCATGGGCTTCTTGAATAGTCACTAATTCATTATTTGGATAGTCGCCCGGCAAGCTCGAAACTCACCTGATAATGTTGTATTTTGTCGTTTTCTTTTATTTTCAGTCTGAAATAATTTTCGAAGATTATCCTAACTCCCAATACATATCCAACACATCCAAATGACATATTTTTCATCAAAAAATTTCATGAATTTTTAGGTCTAAAAACAGTGAGCGAAATTATCATTTTTCATGTTTAAATTCAATTTTCTCAACATTAATCAAATTAATCTCACACCAAATCAAAATCACCACTAATGAAGAACTCTATAACAATTCTAGGCATAACAAGAGTGGTCTTTACACTCTAGAATGGAAACTAAGTTGTCCAACAACAAATTGAACCCAAATTACCTTATTATAGTTCAATAAATGTTTATAAATGTACCTAACTTCTCAATCCAAAATCAAAGCAGAAAGGAATCTCTAAAACCATTGCAAATACACAAAAACAACAAAGAAATGATTTTCTAAGTTAAAAAAACTCAAAGATTACCTTTAATTTTCTAATTTCTTCAAACTTGGTTGTTGTGTGTGTGATTCTTCTTTCTTTCTCCATTGGGTGTTTTTGGAAGAGTTTTGAAAGCTAGGGATTCGGCCACTTCTTCACATCAAGAAGAAAAGAAACAATTTTTCTTTTTTAAAATAGCCAAAAACTTGGCCTTCAACAAATCATATATTGTTCTTTTAATGCTATAAGCTTATTAAATAAGCTTCACACAAAAAAAAGACCAAAATAACCAATTGTTCAAGTTAGCCAAGGAGGATAAAATAGACTTTTAACTTGTAAAGTTTATCTAATAAATCAAAAGTCAAACTCAATAAATGAGTTTAAGGGTAAAATAATCATTTGTCAAGCAAATGTAACTTTTCCATAAGTCATGATATTGTGACACTTGTTCCTAATTTAATATTAATTTAATCAAATTAAATATATTAAATATTAGGATAAATATTAGTTATATATACAATATATAAAATTAATTAATTAACAAATGTCCACCAAATAAATTATATTACATTATATCAAATATAATGTCTAAATAAGTTATTTGGATACTTATCATATTCCTCACATATATAAAATGACTAAAATACAATTTGCATGTGTATTTTCATTTACTGATTAAACGATTCGAATTAACAGATTTAATTCGATAAAATATTATGAATAATGAGCATTATTTATAATACATTGCCCAAGTTCTCAAAGAGTACACTTCATATTGTGGGACTCTCTAAGTTCAAGTATATTCGTCACGGAATCCAATTTCGTGTCCATAATTCACCCACTCGTAAATTATGACTACTACGAATAATCTCGTTGAACTATGCAAGTAGAGATCATTGCATACGTATAATCCATCTATCACAGGCTATCCATATTATACCGGGGATATAGATGGGAACGTCAAATCCCTAAGGTATAATATAGTCGACTTATAAATTTACGATCTCTAAATAATACTCGGAACTCGCTTCTGCAGTGTACTACGGCCATGGATTTACTAGATTGCAAACACGTGCATGAAACTTATGCTTTGTACACAGGACCGACATATTCTATCTTGACACACATCGGATATCATGAGTATCAGTCCACACCCAACGAACATGCGGAGGTTTGACCTAAATAGGTCGGTGACATGACTGTCTTCAAAGTGTAGAGGATAACTCATATATCCACCATGGTATCTAAAGTCTAAAGACCACTATGTTATTCGACTCGAGAAGATTCATATTGACGTTAATGTACCATCTATTATGAAATATTTGGTTAGTCGTTAAGTGTTTATCAAATAAACACCTACATATTTATACGAGTCTCTGAATACTCATGGTTAACTAGGATAAATCATCAGACCAAGTCTCAATATACGACATGTACCGGTCTCAGCGAATTTTACTAACAGACCCGTGTCAGTAAATGTTGATTATGAACTTTATTTGAGAATATACAACTTAAAGTGACACTTCCCAATGTCAATTACAATCTACGTTGTAACTGCTCACTACGTTGTAAGTTATCGGCTCTTTGTCTAATAGGATTTAATTTCAATCTAATCAAATCATATTGAATATATATAAAAGACAAGAGGTGCGACCGTAAATACGTAATATTATGAAAAACATTATTCGTATTCATGAATCGGACATAAATAGGATCTGAATTGGGGCTCCGAGAATCAAACCTAATATTATGAATATGAACAAGAGTGATAACTATTTTCTCTATATTATTTTTTAGTTTCACCAAACATTAGTGCAAATTAAGTTTTCATTTTTAAATATCGAACCAAAACTGATATTTTTATGTGAATTGCATTGACTTTTGTTGACATGTTTTCTTTTTTAAGCTTCTAAGTGGATGTGATTTCTTGCCCTAACTTCTTACGATAGCTTCTTTACAACTTACCAACGACAACGACATCGCTGATATTTTTTTAACACGCTATCTTTCCCAATTTGAATGCTTATATAGTTATTTCAATCGTTAATTTTTTTGGCATAACCCTTTTTTTCCACAGCCTTTTTCTTGCCAAAGAAGTTAATTACAAGATAAAGCCCTAGTATTAATCCATAAAAAAAGGCCTAATTCATTCCACCTTCAGCAGCTTAGGGCAAGTCTCGATTGCACGACTCTTTCATATGTGATTGAGACTTCTTTCGGTAGTTGGCATGTGTGGTACAAATTAGTGTCATTAAACAACAAATCAACATGCTTCAAACAAATGAAAGAACAAAATCAGAAAAAATGGATCTACATTACATGCAAAACCCTAAGACATAGAAACCAGAAAAACCTGATGAATCCAAGTCGAGATCTCTCTGTCCTTAAGAACTTATTAGCCTCTGTCTCTGGTGCTTCACGGATTCGAATTGGCCGATGTTCTCCCAGGATAACTTGGTTGCTTCTTGTTCAAGGAGCACTCCTTAACAAGTATTTGAACTAGGAAATTGGTGGAACTCTCTCTCAAAACAAAGGAAAAATAGTGACTCTCAAACTCGAATTTCTTGTATATCCTTGTGTTTGGATATGATGCCTCTTTTATAACAGATGGAAGGGTGCCAATAGGGCACCCCTTGGGGTGGGGTGCAACCCTTCAAAGGGTTGTACCCTTCCCATGCACCCCTGCAGTCCAAAAGACATATACATAATATAAGAAGAATTTCCAACAATCTCCCCCAATTCTTCAAATATTCATGTAGACACTTGAGAGAGTTATCATGAACTAAAGCTGCATCGAAATAGGTAGCTTTCGCCTTGAACCTTTCCTAGTGAATGACAATCGGATTTACTAGGCAAACCAGTGACTCATAGTCTTGAACTGTTATGTCGTTGGTGTAAACTAAGACAATTGCCAACACACAACTTTAATTCGACCATTTTCCTGTCCTACGGTTGTGTTCATTTCGGCCCTGAACAACGGTCCTGGATTCATCAAGTACTTTAGGGTAACCCGCCTTTAAAAGTTCCCATGGAAGCGGCCTCACTTCTTACTTGAAATAGGTGATCTACTATCAAGAGGTAATTTGTCTTTACCCTCATTAGGACTCATCTCCTAATATAGTGATCATTAAAAGCCTTAGCTTATCCTAACCAATGACATGCAGCATTCAGCGTCATTATCGGAATGGGAAAGAATACAAAACTCTTCAGTGCTTGTTTTGAATTGCACAAAGTTTCAGTTGTCCCTTTTGAACCTAGATCTTGGGATATCCAGTCAGCTAGGTTGGGTTTCCAAAGTGACAATTATTAATTTATAGGCTTCAAACCCATTCCTCTCGATTACTTCTCAACTTGCTCTCGAGGTAAACCTTTAGTTAGTGGATCCGCTAGGTTTTCCTTCGACTTAACATATTCGATCGTTATTATGCCACTTGAGAGCAGTTGACATATGGTATTATATCTTTGACGTATGTGTCGAGACTTACCATTATACTTTGTATTTTGGGCTCTCCCAATAGCCGATTGGCTATCACAATGTATGCTAATCGCTGGCACCGGTTTGGGCCAACTAAGAATATCCTCCAGGAAGTTTCTAAGCCATTCTGCTTCTTCCGCTGTTTTGTCTAATGCTATGAACTCTGATTATATAATAGACCGGGCAATACATGTTTGCCTCAAGGATTTCCATGACACGGCTGCATTACCAAGTGTGAAAATAAATCCACTCGTAGATTTGGAATCCACTGTATCAGATATCCAGTTAGCATCGCTGTATCCCTATAGGACAACATGATATCTCTCGTAATATAGCCCATATTTTGAAGTTTCTCTCAGATACCTCAAACCTCTTACTATGGCTCTCCAGTGGTTATGTCTTGGATTACTCGTATATCTGTTAAGCCTGTTCACAGCTTGAGCGATATCAGGTCGTGTGCAATTCGTGAGATACATCAGACATTCGAAGATTCTCGAATACTCTAATTACGATACGCTTGAGCCAGTATTCTTTGATAGATGAAGAGTTAGGTCCACATGGGTTCTTGCCACATTTAGATCCCCTTTGATATATTTATCAAGTATCTTCTCAATATAATGAGTCTGAGATAATATATATCTGTCTGATGTCCTAGAAATCTTAATTCCTAGGATCAATCAGCTACTCCCAAATCTTTCATATCAAATCTACTGGATAACACGTTTTTGGTAGACAGAATCATTTCAAGATTATTACCAATTATCAGCATATCGTCTATATAGAGACACATAATGACATATCTTTTTTGAGTTGATTTGGTGTACACACATTTATCACACTAATTGGTTTTGAACTCATTTGACAACATCTCTTTGTCAAATTTCTCATGCCATTGTTTAGGTGCTTGTTTTAATCCGTACAAGGATTTTACAAGTTTGCACACCTTCTGTTCTTATCCAGGAACACTAAACCCTTCTGGTTGTTCCATGTAAATCTCTTCATCCAATTCACCATTCAAGAATGTCGTCTTTACATCCATTTGATGTATTTCAAGACCAAATATAGGTGCTATGGCTATGAGCATTCTTATCGATGTGATACGAGTCACTGGTGAATATGTGTCAAAGTAATCAAGGCTTTTTTTTATCTATAACCTTTTATGACAAGTCTTGCCTTGTACTTATCTATTGATCCATTCGTTTTCATCTTCCGTTTGAATATCCATTTGTAGCCCAGCAGCTTACAACCTGGAGGAAGATCAACCAACTCCCAAGTATGGTTCTGTAGGATTAAATCAATCTCACTGTTAATAGCCTCCTTCCACAGAGGTGCCTCCGGAGAAGACATAGCTTCTTTATAGCTTTGAGACTCATTTTCTAACAAGTATGTCAGAAAATCGGGACCAAACGACTTAGACCTTCTAGCTCTTTTGCTACGTCTAGGCTCGATTGTCTCATCATTTACACGTTGATCTGATTCTTGGTCAACCTGATCACTGTCTTTGACAGTATCAACTGTTCTTTTGAGAGACTCTGTTCTTTGTCTTTCTTTACAAGGAAACGTCTCTCCAAAAAATGTCGCATTCCTTAACTCAATTATCATATTCGGATTGATGTCAGGAATCTCAGACATGTGTACCAAGAATCGATACGCACTACTGTTGCGATCATATCCAATGAATATACAATCAACAGTTTTGGGTCATATTCTAACCTTCTTAGGTTTATGAACCATTACTTTGGCAAGACACCCCCACACTTTTAGGTATTTATAGGAAGGTATGAAACCTTTCCACAATATATATGGTGTCTTGTCCAATCTTCTGTGAGGAAGCCTGCTTAGAACGTAGTTCGGGGAAAGCAAGGCTTCCCCCCACAGTTTCTGGGGTAAACCAGAACTTCTGTTTTTGCGCTCAACAATCCCATTTTATTGAGGAGAATAAGGAGTAGTTGTTTCGTGAATAATTTCGTGCACATAACAGTATTCACCGAATGGTGAAACATATTCACCACCTCTATCACTCCTAATTCTTTTGATTTTCTTGCCAAGTTGATTTTCAACTTCGTTCTTATAGTGTATGAAGCTCTAAATAGCTTTAGCTTTGCTCCTCAGCAAATACACATAACAAAATCTTGTGCTATCATCGATAAAAGTGACAAAGTACTTTTTACCGCCTCTTGTTTGCACAATATTCATGTCACACACATCAGTGTGTACAAGTTCTAAAGGTTCAGAACTGCGTTCTATAGAATGAAATGATGTTCTATGCATTTTTGCTTCAACGCATGCCTCACACTTATGTTGGCTATCAATTGCAAATTTAGGTATAAGGTCCATGTTAATTAATTTACGCATGGTATCATAATTAACATGTCCTAACCTCTCATGCCATACATTGTGTCACTCAATAATATAAGCAGAAGTACTAGCTTTATTAATAGCACGATTGACAGTCATTACATTTAGCTTGAAAAGGCCCTCAGTTAGGTATCATTTTCCTACATACATATCATTCTTAGTCATTACAAACTTATCAGTAACAAACACAAGCTTAAAACCAGCCTTACTAAGGAGAGAGCCCGAGACCAAGTTCTTCCGATTATCTGGAACATGCAACACATTCTTTAATGTTAGCTCCTTTCGGATGTCATCTTCAGAACCAATGTGTCTTGTCCAACCACCAGAGAGGTAGACGAGTTTCCCATTGTGAGATGATCGCCTCCATCGACCTTCTTATACAAGGAAAACATCTTGCTATCTGCACAGATATGACGAGTATCCCCAGTGTCTACCCAAAATTCTCTCGGATTCCCAACTATGTTGGCTTCGGTTACCACTGCTGATAGTTCCATCTCTGAGATCTCATCAGTCAGCTGCTCATCTTCAGTGACATGGGCCTCATTTTTCTTTTTCTTGCCCTTGTCCTGAGACTTCTTGTTTCTGCAGTTCTTTGATATATGACCGCTCTTTCCATAGTTGTAGCATTTCCCCTTGAACTTCTTGTTCGCTTGGGAAGAATCAGCTCCACTGTTCTTTCTATTCTTGCTACCCTTTACACCCTCAACGATGTTGGCCTTAGACTCCATAGTCTTGTAGCTGGCCTTCTCGGACATCCTGTTGTCCTCCTCGATTCTCAATCGAACACTAAGGTCTTCAAGGCTCATATGCTTCTTTTTGTGTTTCAGATAGCTCCTAAAGTCCTTCCATGATGGAGGCAACTTTTCAATTATGGTGGCAACTTGAAACATCTCACAGAGTTTCATACCTTCATCCAATATTTCATGAATGATCAACTGCAGTTCACCCAACTGAGACATCACCGTCTTTAAATCTACCATCTTGTAGTCCAGGAACCTACCCAAGGCAAATTTCTTTTGTCCGACTTCCTCGGTTTTGTATTTCTTCTCGAGAGATTCCCAGAGAATCTTCGCAGAATTCATGCCTTGGTACACATTGTATAGGGTATTGTCAAGACCACCCAAAAGGTAGTTCTTGCATAGGAAGTCTCCAGACATCCATGTCTGTTCTCGCTCTTCCTTGGCTATTTCCGATTCACCCTCCACAGGACCCGGAGGATCTTTGAGAAATTTAGCCAACTTGAGAGTTGTCGGGTAGAACAGTATTTTGCTCTGCCACTGTTTGAAATTTGCCCCACCAAACTTCTCCGGCTTTTCTCCATGAGAGACTGGTACTGTGATCTTTCCGTTAGCCATTTGTAACTGGAAAAATCAACAGGGGTCAATTAGTCTACAAAAGATAAACAGCACAACGATCAACAAATGATCTTGTTCAAAGTGATATACTAGGTAACCACTTGTTGTTGTATTGGACGGTGGTTCCAATAAATAAAAGTCCTTGAATTTCAACTAAAGATTCTTTAGAAAAATGAATAAATGAATATTCTCAGAGGACGAGGGGGGTCCAGAGTAACCACTTAAATCCCTGACCACTTAGGCTCTTATCGCTTTTTTGACAGAATATTCCTTAACCACTTTTTCAATAGGATCTCTTAGCAATTCAAACCCAGAATTACACTTATTCAATAGCACAAACAGTATACGATATGTGTAGATATATGTGTATGTGTCAATCAAGATTGGATGGAATTACTTGTGTATGATTACCCTTTAAATTCTCACCCAAATATGCAACACACAATCAATTTCAACTTTATCACTATGTGTATGCTTGTGATAAATGAACAACCAAATAATAACTAAAATCTATACTACCAAGATTAATGTGTTTCAGTATATAATTTACTAAGTTAATATTAGTATAAGTCTTTGCAGTTTATAACAATTCCAGGACTATTTTGTTAGTGTCGCGTTCGTATCTACGTTCGAACGAGACTGTCCAGTGTATGTACGTTCATGTTGCGTTTGATAACGAGTTTGAACGAAGTATTCCAGAGAGTTCACGTTCGTGTATCATTTGATAACACGTTCAAACGAAATATTTCCAGAGAGTTCACGTTCGTATAGCATTCGAGAATGCGTTCGAACGGAATGATTCCAGAGAGTTTGAGTTCGAGTTACGTTTAGGATGCGTTTGAACGAAGTAAGTCAGAAGGTCTACGTTCGAGTTGCGTTTGAAGACGTGTTCGAACGTTCTTCGGCAGAAGGCTTGCGTTCGAGTTGCGTTTGAAGACGCGTTCGAACGTTCTTATAAAATTTCAGATTTAAGCCTTTGCGTTCGTCGGGCGTTCGAACGCCCTACGGGTTTTTCATGCACAAACTGTATTTTTTCCAGAAATTTTCTTAACTACGCATGTGATTTACTATCTAACAACACTGGTAATAAGTTCTTAAGATTGTGGTACAAATTAGTGTCATTAAACAACAAATTAACATGCTTCAAACAAATCAAAGAACAAAACCAGAAAAAATAGATCTACATTACATGCAAAACCTTAAAACATAGAAACCAAAAAAAACCTGATGAATCCAAGTCGAGATCTCTCTGTCCTTAAGAACTTATTAGCCTCCGTCTCTGGTGCTTCACGGATTCGAATTGGCCAATGTTCTCTCAAGATAACTTGGTTGCTTCTTATTCAATGAAAACTCCTTAACAAGTGTTTGAACTAGGAAATTGGTGGAACTCTCTCTCAAAACAAAGGAAAAATATTGACTCTCAAACTCGGATTTCTTGTATATCCTTGTGTTTGGATATGATGCCTCTTTTATAAGGCATGGAATGGTGCCAATAGGGCACCCCTTGGGGTGGGGTGCAATCCTTCATAGGGTTGTACCCTTCCCAATGCACCTCTGCAGTCCAAAAGGCATATACATAATATAAGAATTTCCAACAGCATGCATCATTATCTCATTTGTTTTGAAATGATAATCATTCTCAGCGCACCCAAAAAAAAAAAAAAAGCATTAAAATCGTGTTTATTTTTGGTCTTTTTAGTGTATTGGACTATTGGAGTCCGTGACGCTCGCACCATGTGCGGATACTCGAAAGCTGAAACCCACGTGTGAAAAATCCCTAGCCTTGTAAAAGAGTTTCTTGATATCATCTAAAGTTTTGCTTTAATGGCCATCATTATCACATTAGGGTTCCGTTTCTAAGATGACAATATGCAAAAAGTACATATATAATCAATTAGTGATCGACTTCCTTTTGCCTTACATTAAGATCAGAAACTTCAAGTAATGATGATAGGCGTCATTGACTCCTTTGGCCACATGGCTGCTAGCCACTTGAGCGATTTGTCAATGTAAATGGATTCGTCTTTATTGATTAATCGATTGTCACACCCATATGTCTAATTTAGATAATATGTAGTTTATTTGTGCCATATAGGTGGCTGATCAGCACATACAAACCCTAGATGAGGAGGAGATGACAGGGGATTCTTCTCATGATCATTCACACAAAAAAGCATAGTTGGATATATTTCACACGTTGTTTATAAGGCCAAAAGCCACAAATTTATACTTACACGCTACATATACATCATAAAATAAATTATGGGAGCATCCGGTCGGACCGGATTTTAAGATACATATATGTCAGGGACACATATCTAAAGGTTAATAAACCACCAACTAATCTCATATTTAGTCAGTATGAAAAGAATAGAACACATCATTCCAATACATTTCTAAGGGCTAATAAACCACCAAATAATCTCATACTTAGTGTGGAAAAAATAGACTACAATATTCCACTACACTCTGAAATCCAAACACTGCTATATCGATGTCACCCATACGTCGTATGATACCAAACTTAAAAATTAACTTGTAAAGAGATGTTGTCCAAAGATTAATACCACCAGCTAATCTCATACTTATTCAATGTGATATAAAATTTACCACAACATGATTGTGGTATTAATCCCATCTCGAATTACCAATTGAGATAAATTTCAATCTAGAGTCTAAAGTCAATTGAATCGATCCCAAAAATGCAGAATGAATACCGTTCCATTTGGTACAGGATTCCCGACTAATTAGGATTCATATGTATTTCTACCAACCCTATACAAAAATGATATATATGTAAATACAAATGATTTATTAATTTTTTTTAGTATCAACTTTTTCAGTTGGTAATACCTCTTTAGTAAGAGATCTGAGTCTGCACCTCACTCAAATGGTTAAGAAAAAATTTGATTATCATCCAATTATAACTCAAAAACCCAAAATATTGGGATATGCATGGACCTTTATGTACCGTTTATATAGAATTTGGTAAGTTTATAAATTATCTTATATTTTCACTATAATACTTATAAGTTAGTTTATACTCTCAATCAATATTATCTACCGAACGTTACATTAGTATCATCTTGTTCAAAGTATGTTCATTTGCATGGAGTGTTTATTTAATTTGTTAGACTGTAGATATTATTATCAACAATCATATACCCTCGATGAATAATTGAATATCTTATATATGAAAGTTTAGTTTTATACAATCTATGTATGCATTCATACAACATTAGCTCCAAGGAATGACAGTTCAAAGCCAATTCGATAAATTGGATCTGCTTTCTTTTCTTCCACTTTAATTAGCTTTCATTATCTAATAAAACTGACCAAACGAGAGAGCGCCTGATGAGCGGCTAATATATAAATATTTACCATCCCTTCATTTTAATATTTTGTCTGCTATTTTGAGTTGTATGAGCACCTTAATTTATTTTGGGTATGTTTTACATGTTAAAATTGTATCAGGACTCAAACAGATTTAACGGGGGATGAATTGAAAATTTTGGAGCACAATTGGGCCAAATTTTAGAGTCAAAATGCGCGTCCCGAAGGTGGAATCGCGTTGCGATACACGAATGAACAAATTTTAGGCATAGAGCAACACAAAGCTGGCCGATTATGAGGAAGCAAGTTCAGCCCCTAATTTACCCAGAATTCGATTTTTAAGTAGTAAAGACCCCCTCAGACCTCTTATATAAGTTTAAGTTTATCCCAAAACCTAAAACAAGTCTCATAACATAATTTTGGAGTCCTAGGACATGGAAGAATGCCTAGAGCAAGACAAGGACAAATACTTTAACTAGTGTTGGAGATTGAAGGTGCAGACTGCAAATTAGAGTTCTTTCTTCTCTTTTCTCTCTAATTCATCTTTTATGAGTCCTTGTTTTATATCAATAATGATTAGCATGAGTTTATCGAATATCATGAGTAGCTAAATCATTCATCTAGGGTTGTAATGGATCTTAAGTTTGTTTATTAATTAATTTGCATATTTTTATTCTTTTGGGTTTAATATTTATTATTTATTATTCCTTGTACTTTGATGCATATTTTATTTCTTTGGCCAACAATAGAATAGTATTAGTAAATCATTAGGAACTCGACGGAGGGAATTTAGGGTATCCGTGAGAATAATAGCGCATGATATACTTCGTTTAAATAGATTTCCTTGCAAGATAGAAATATACCTGCAGGACATACATAACCAATATTAGAACTTGTTTTTAATGAATTTGGTTTAAATTAGTTAATATATACATATAGTTATTCAGTTTAAGTTGAAAATTTCTACCTGAGTATCGAAAAATACTTATATATAGTTTAGTATTTTAGGTTAATAATTCATAACAACCCAATTGAATGAAAAGTATATGAACTCAATGATTGCGTGCTTAGGTGAAGTTACAACTCTATGTTCTTCTCGCCTACAACGTTTATCTCAAATTGTTGTTTGCACTTTATTTAATCTTTCAATTAATTTTAAATTAATAAATCTCTCGCTTTAACTATCTATTTAGCTATAGTTAAATAGTTAGTCTTGATATTGATAAGAGAAATAATAAGTCTATGTGGGTACGATTTATCTTTCCATACGAGACCTTCTGACAATCTATATTAATTCCATTCAAGACCCTATAATGCTAACAGATTGAAGAAGGTGACATGGGTATTAAGTGGAAAAGATTTGTATTTGCCATCTCATTTTTGGAAGAGGCTGTTGAAGGGTAAAGCCTATGGCACTATCATATCTAGGACGTCTAAAGCCGTATTGAAGCCTCCTTAAATGAAGATCTTTAGAGAACGTCTGACTGAAGATGTTAAACTTAGCACTAGCGGGGAGACAACCGACTCGTTTATTTTTTTCGTTGTTTTCACTTTCATTTTATTTTATTTTTGTGTGATAATTGTGTGTTTAATAGTTTGCATGTTTATTTATGCAGGTACTAGCACATTCCACACAGCCCGCACAACCAAATTCTGACCAGTAGGAGCATGATCAACCCCATACATGGTATTGTTGTTCCTTACTCTTGTATTCTTTATGCTTATCTTACATTCAGGAAAATGTAAATTTTAAGTTTTGGGTGTGTGCATGTAGTGTTGGTTCTGTTATGTATTTATTAAAAAAAATTATTTTTAATCCTATATGGTGCAGCATAAGTCAAATGATGAGTATGTTTACTTTAGGATGAAATCTTAGAAACAATAAGTGCCCAATTGACTGTTATCTGATGTCTTGAGTAGGTGATTTAGGTTAGACTCGTAAGCACTTAAAAGTAGGTTTCTAGCAATAAGAGCCTAGGTAGTCGACAAAGTGACTAGTTGATAAAATTATTTGAAGATAAATGATTGTTTGCCTAGATATATGTATGTGTTTGTAATTATTTATGATATATGGTATGGCTAGAGCAGAAGAAAGAAAATATTTTGAAAAAAATGAAAAGAGCATAAAAGAAAAAAATTTATAATTTGATAAAAAAATAATATAAACCACTTATAATTGATAAGCATGAAGCTACCCATGGGCGAGTGTTAAGACCACCATGAGGAAAAATGTTACCTTAAAAGGTAGGTGAGTCAAAAGAAAAAAATAGAAGTCATACCATAACGAGCTCATTAGACAAATACAAAACACTTTTGATATATTTAGGTTGGTTTGACCCATCAGTTGCCAATTTTTGAGACAAAATCACTGATTTAACTTATTTAGGAATCGAGCTGTGACCGGAACGTTTCACACATACACTGTGAGTCTGACTAAGATGATTTATTCAAGAACTCGAATTTGAGTTGGGTTAGGTACTTTAAAGGTTATTTGATTTCATTGGTAGGCTGCATTTGATGACAATATTATGTGCAACTACCAGGACTGTTTTATATGTTTTATTATTTTGCATTATTGTATGTGGATGTTGAATGACATTTGTGGGTGTCATTGTTGTAAGCCCTACGAGAATATAACTCATCCTTTAAGGACGTATAGGAATTTAAAGGCTCGTTGCATATGCTGAATGCAAGCGTGATCCCTACGAATGTGGTTTCGGTTAATTTATTTTTAGTTTTTTTATTTGGTTTTATTTTATTTTTATTTATTTTGCTCGATGACTAGCAAAATATTAAGTTTGGGGGTGTGATGAGCGGCTAATATATAGATATTCACCACCCTGTCATCTTAATGCTTTGTGTATTATTTCAAGTTGTATAAGCGCTTTAATGTGTTTTGCGTATGTTTTACAGGTTAAAATTATATCATGACTCAAACGGATTTAACGGATGATGAATCGATAATTTTGGAGCATATTGGGGCCAAATTTCAGAGTAAAAATGTGTGAATCGTCGCTGGAATCGCTTCGCGACGTGCGAATGAAAAAATTCAGACAGAGAGAAACACAAGACTGGCATGTCGCGATGCCTATGGAGGCACGTCGCGATGCGCGCAGCTGAAGTTTAGCCTCTAATTCACCCATAATTCAATTTTTATGTAAGAAATACCCCCCGAACCTCTTATATAAGAATAACTTCATACTAAAACCTAAAAAAAAGTCTCATAACACAATTTTGGAATCTCAGAATATAGAAGAATGCCTAGAGCAAGGTAAGGACGAGTGCTTTAACTAGTGCTGGAGATTGAAGGCGAATACTATAAACGAAAGTTCTTTCTTCCATTTTCTCTATAGTCTATCTTTTATGAGTCATTGTTTTGTATCAATAATGGTTAGCATGATTTTATTGAGCTAAATCATTCATTTAGGGTTGTAATGGATTTTAAGTATGTTTATTAATTAAACATATTTTATTCTTTTGGATTTGTTATTTATTATTTATTATTCCTTGTGCTCTGAAGTATTTTTTTTTTATTTGTTTGGCTAACAATAGAATAGTCTTAGTAAATCCTTAAAAACTCGATAGAGGGAATTTGGGTTAGTTGTGGGAATAATAGCGCATGATCTACTTCGTTTGAATAAATTTTCTTGCATGATAGAAATATATCTGCAAAGCATGCGTAATCAATATTAGAACTTATTTTTAATGAATTTGGTATAAAATCGCCATCAGCGACCTATCATTCTTTTAACTCAATAGACAACAGTGAGATTTCACTTTCATGGATGAAAAAAAAAAGTACACATGAACAAAAGTATATACGCTATAATCAGTAATCACTTAACAAGTAGTGTCAGTGGCCAGGTTTTTCTTTGCTTGATAGAGAATATTCATTACAATAATGTGAT
>SKCR01054836.1:0-29491 GCA_019454045.1 Zanthoxylum bungeanum | reverse complement strand
CTGAAAATCCGCACGGCTGACGTCAAAGAGATATGGGAATAGTGTTGTATTGTTCTTAGTATATAAAGGAAGGGTAATCATATTTGTAAGGGTTAAAAAAAATTTCATTTAAGCATTATTGGTAAGAAACACTAAAAAGAGAGCAAACAACTCGGATTTGCGACAACCATCTACAAGGCAATAATTAAACACTAGCAGAATATTTTCATTTCAATATAAAAACGCAAATACGATTATGGATTTTAAATCTATTAGTGCTCTCCCACTACTTTACGTAATTCTGTATTCTTCCTTAACGGAAAAATAGAAATTTGACAATAAAATTTCATAGCGGGAAGTGGATCCCATAACATTTACTCCAGCCTCATAATAATGATTGGATTGGCCTTCATAAACTCATTAAATAGACCTTAAAGGTCAATCACATCCATGTTACTCCTAGATTTGGACCCAAGCTATTTTTTATCCTCACAATAATAATGGTATTTATGGGTGTTCACGGGTCGGGTCGGGTTTTTCATAATTTTTTGACCCAATCAGGTCGGGTCATTCGGGTCTTCCATCCTGGAACCCAAAATTTGAGAAGGTGCCCCGTGTGGGTCGGGTCGTAATAGGTAGGGTCAAAAAACTACGTGTCGGGTCGGGTCGACATAATATGTCGTGAATATATATATATATATATATATATATATATATATATATATATATATATATATATATATATATATATATATATTGATATAAGTTTGATAGGATAAATGTGTAGCTGAAATGGTTAAGTGTTGAATTAATTTGTGAGTGATCATAAGTTCGAATCTCAGCATTACCATATATATTGTTTTTTGTTTTCATGATTTTGGAAAAAGAAAGAAAAAATGCAAATGCTGGGATTCGAACTCATGACAAGGTACAAACTAAATAAATACTTTGCCGCTCCAGCTACACTTTTTTCTTGTCAAAATTGTATCAATAAAACTATATATATAATTTATATCGGGTCGGGTCAGACCCGATTTTTCTGACCCAAACCTGTGACCCGATCCGAAATTTCGGGTCGGGTTCAAATTGACCCGAAATTATTTTTAAAAATTCATAAACCCGACCAGGTCGGGTCGCCGGTCGACTTGACCATATGAACACCCCTAATGGTATTGGATTAAAAAGTATTCCAGGTGTATACTTGTCAATATGCACTAATGAACTTTGTAAATACACCTCACAATGATGACTGTATTAGGTGATTATGTCAACTTATCACGCTACATCTAATATTTTACCGGAGTGACCTAAGTTTCGACCACTTATACCCTCACAATAAAGACGGTTTTGGGCATAAGTAATAAGAACTCATTCATCTCCGCATTGACAAAACGGACCATCCAATAATGCTTTAACATTATTAATACTATTACTTAAAAATAATCTCTTAATCATGAGAGATTTATGATAATCAAGTCAATAACATGCTTGGGTCAAACTAAAAATTTTAATTTAAAACATGCAATTCATATATAATATGACTTATACATAATTAAATTAAAATTACAGAGGCATATATTCAAATACATGTCAAACATGTAACATATGTTGAGTTGTTAAGACGTGATATGAGACTATTCTATTGGGGTGAATGTGGAACCCCTAGGGTCGGATCGGTATCCCATACAGTGAAAATGGATCTAAACCATAGATATAGAGCATGAGTGTATTTTTAAATAATAAAATAGAATACTACATTCCATTACGAGCCCATAGGAAAAAATCGGGGATGAGTTGGAATCCGGAAACTCAAAATCGAGAGAAAATAAGATTCTGCACGTATCATAAATCGCATGACCACTGCGCGCACAACAATATTTTTTATTTTTTATATTGTTGTTTCTATATATCAGCTCTCTGGACAGAAAGATGATACTAAAGGGTTTTTCACAAAATACATTTCAAATTTTCTCCAAACAACTTCAAACACCTAAACAGATATCGGGCATTGTATATAGTATACCATACATAATGCTTCCAATACAAGAAGCATATGGCAAGTTAGACATTCTAACTCTCTCTTCCTCAGTTTGAGGTGTCATTTTCTTTGAAAGATGTATGTAGTATTGAAATGGTATATTTACTGCCATACAGTTGGTAAAACCGTACATTTCCAATATTTTATCTATGTAAGTGGATTACGAAAACCCTAAAAGCTTCCATATTCTATTCTATTAGAGCCTTGTACCCATTATATAGTAAGCTTCACTCATGTCTTACATGGAAAAATTATTGTAAAGGTATCATTCCTAATGATTAGGATATCCTCTACATATAAAACAAAGAATACTATCATACCCCCACTAACTTTCTTATAAACACAAGGTTCTTCCTCATTCTTGATGAATCCAGAGATTCTAATTATCTCATCAAACTGACGATTCCAGCTTCGAGTTGGTTGTTTAAGTCCATAAATAGACTTCATGAGCTTACAAACCAAGTTTGAAGTATCACTGGATACAAAACCCACTGGTTATTCCATATAGATATCCTCATCGAGGAATTTATTTAGACAAGCGGTTTTCACATCCATGTGCCATATCATAATCGTGATATGCAAAAATGGCTAAGAGTATCCTAATGGATTTTAGCAAAGTGACTGGAGAAAAAATTTCCTCATAATCAATCGTAGGATGTTGAGTGTAACCTTTCATTACCAATTGGACCTTAGAGGTTTCCACATTTCCATCGGGCCCTCGATTCCTTTTATAAACCCATTTACAACCAATAGGTTTAACTCAATCAGGAAGTTCAACCAAGTCCAGACTTGATTGTCATGTAAAAGAAGATTTTCCAACCTTGACAGGCCCTTATCAAGGTATTTGAGAATTTGAAGAAGTAAGGTATGTTGGCGCCCTTGGAGCCTAAATCCTTACCAAACCCCATACCCCTCCATATTAACCTTAACCAATATTGCTAATACCACCAACAGAAATGACATGACACCGACAATTGTGCCCGCCTTGGACATGAAATACAATACCTAATCGACAGTTATGATACACTCAAAAAGTGATTCTATACTCCCAAGTATAAGAGTGTCGAAGCAAAAAAATAATGGTAAGTCCGGGGTGTTAGGGTTGGTGCTCAGAGTGCCAATCTGGATCATATTTATGTCCGATTCATGAATACGAACAATTTATTTTTCCATAATATTACTTATTTATGGTAGTACTTCTTGCTTTTATATACATATTCGATCTAATTACGATTAGATTAAAACTAAATATGCTTTAGTGATATGTATATATTAGACAAAGACCCGATAATATATTTTGTAGTGCGCAGTTACAAAGTAGTTTGTAATTGACATTGAGAAGTGTCACTACTAGAAGTATATTATCAAATTAAGTTTCTAGTCAAGATTTACTAACACGGGTCGGTTAGTAAAATCCGCTGAGACCAGTACATGTCGTATATCGAGACTTGGTCTGATGGTTTATCCCAATGAAGCATGAGTCTTGGGAGACTCGTATAGACATGTAGGTATTTATTTGATAAACACTGAACGACTCACCAAAGATTTCCTAATAGATGGTACACTAACGTCAATATGAATCTTCTCGAGTCGAGTAGTATAGTGGTCTTTCGACTTGAGATACCACTGTGGATATATGAGATATCATCCACACTTTGATGGCAGTCACGTCACCGATCTATTTAGACCAGACCTCCGTCTGTTCGTTGGGTGTGGACTGATGCTCATGATATCCTGTGAGTATCAGATAGAATCTGTCAGTCCTGTGTACATGACATAGGTATCATGTACGTATTTTCGATCTAGTAAATCCATGATTGTGGTATACTTCGGAAGTGAGTTCCGAGTGTTATTTAGAGATCGTAAATTTAAAATTCGACTATATTATACCTTTGAGATTTGACGTTCTTATCTATATCCCCGATATAATATTGATTGCCTGTGACAGAAGGATTATATGTATGCAATGACCTCGACTTACATAGTTTAGTGAAATTATCAGTGGTCGTCATAATTTACGAGTGGGTGAATTATGTACATGAAATTGGATTCTGTGACGGATAAACCTAAACTTAGAGAGTCCCACAATATGAAGTGTACTCATTGAGCACTTGGGCAACACATTATGAATAATATAGATTATTCATAATACTTCACCAGATTAAATGAGTTAATTCGAATCGTTTAGATGGTTAAACGAAAATACATGCATTATGGACATTTCAGTCAATTAATAATTAATGTGTATTTGTATCTGATACAAGATTTGATTTGATACATATTAATTAATTGTCAAATGAGATTTTGATACATGCCATTAATATATGTATTTGTTATTTAATGTAAATAAAAATACATATATAATAATAATCGAATTAATTAATTATTTATGTATTTAAATGTCAAATATCTAGATTATTAAATTATATCAATATTACATAATTGTTATGCAATATGTTTGATTATTATTGATTACATGTGGCATGATTTTATTAAGCTTAAAATTTACAAATTGGATTTGTTAACTTAAAGCTTATTATTATTAATTATTTAGAATAATTGACCAAATGACCAAAATGCCCTTCTTTACCTCCCTAAGTCGGTTTTGGCTTACTATTTAAAGTTAGAAAATTTTATTTCCTCTTTAATAAGACTCCATGGCCGAACCTCTAAAGTAGAAAAACTCTCAAATTTTGTTTGGAGAAATAAGGAAGAAAGTGAAGAAATCAAGAAAAAAGTTTGAGGAAATTAGAAGATTTGGAGGTAATCTTCAATAATCTTAAACTTAGAAAGCTTGTTTCTTGTTCTTGAATATCTAGAATAGTTCTAGTATTTCTTCCTTTCTTATATTTTGGGGTTTTTTGATTTGGAGGAAGGATTTGGAGGCTAGATGCATGTGTGAAGTTAGATTGGATAATATTAGTGTAATATTAATTCAATTTTATCATTTGATGACTTGTTACCATTATAGAGTGTTTTGAACAGTCTTATAACTCCTAGAATTGTTCTTGAGTTCTTCATTTGTGGTGACTTTGGTTGGTGTAAGTATTAATATGATTAATGTTGAGAAAATTGGATTTAAAGCATGGAAAATGATATTTTTGGTTACCAAATCAGATCTGGAATTTCTATGATTTTGGTGATGAAAAGTATGTTGTATAAATGTATTGGATATGTTTTAGGCATTGGAACAATTGCCGAAAATTATTTCGGAGTTGAAATATGCGAAAACGGCAAAAAACGGCGTTACTAGGTGAGTTTTGGGCTTACCGGGTGTCTTCTGTCCGAACAGTGAATTGGTCACTGTTTGGGCAGCCCATGAACTGCCCAAGCACTATTGGAGCTGACTTGGGCAGCCCCCATATATGGTTGTTGGTCGGTTCGAACAAAAACAAGTTTTATGCCATTTTACGGAAAAATATTTTCGTAAAGGTTTCATGATGTTTCTAACCTATTTATGTCGTTATTTGATATTGAATAAATATATTTAGATGAAATATGAATGAATTATTCATATTGGATATTGAATAATTTATTTGGTAGCTTTAAAAGTTTTGAAGTTACGATTTAGCTCGAACCGCGCGCTTCCGCGCTAAAACCCCAACAAAAATGGTATTAGAGATGATCTGATCATTTATCCATTACATTTTTCATGCTTGATATATGATATATAATCCAATTTTGATATTTGCACATGCATGTAATTTAGATGTTTCTTAATTTTTCGGTTCTACGCTAACGGAAAACATAACGGAGATTTAATGGTTAAGTTAAGTTATGTTTTCCCAGGTAGAATTAAACTATTGAGAAATTGATCTAAATTAATATATGCATTTGATGTAGAGTAAAACCCTCTTTAGGAATATCCCCGCTTAAATAAGGCATTAAAGTAACTAGTATTAGGAATACTTATTTCTTGGTCCGCCTTGTCAGTACGGATGCAAATGATTTCCTGATGTTGTAGCTGTATCGTGCCAAAGCTGTGCAGTTATGGCTGATGGTAGTTCATTTGCGCCGGTAGAACTTATGTGATAAGAGACAAATTCAAGTGAAAGTGGAAATCATGAACGTGCCAAAGCTGTCAGGACTACATCGGTAGCTTTAGTTTGTCACTGACAAGTGAAGCCTTGATACGCCTCTTTGTGAACGTGCCAAAGCTGTCATAACGAGAAACGATCAGGACCAAAATCAGGAGTCACAGTGAGTGTGATTGACAATGAGTTGTCTACTTGTGAATATATGTAGGTGAGAACGTGCCAAATCAGTGAGTCGAAATATATTCATGGGGTTTGCTTCTCACTATGGAATTCAATTTAATTATTGAATTCCCGTTTTCCGTTGGGGACTACGATATTATGTAAAGTAGTGGGAGGCACTGCTGGGTTAAAAATCCATAACTAAAGCAGTGTGTAATATTATGAAAATTGCCGTTTATATTTTCCTTATTCTATATTTTTGATAGAATTTAACTTCTAATCCACTCCATGCATATTATTTGTATATGTTTTCTGACTTTCCTTATGGTTGCAGATTTCTAGAATAAGTTCTAGATTTAGAGTAGGCTTGGATATTGTTAGATTAGATAAAACCATCGGGAACTGTTATTCCAATTTTCTTGGAAAATCAAGATGGTTAGTGACTTAGTTATTAAGTCACATTAGGTAATCTTAATAGATATCCATTTTAGGATACATGTCTAGAGAGAATAGTTTCTTTTGCAGTAAGAATTGACCTGAATTAGTTCATGTCTCGAGATTTTTGATTGGCATTAAGAAAACCCCATTAGCTATTTGTTTATCTGATAATGACGTTTCTTGGCTTTAGTGACATTTAGAGGTAATGTGTCTGACACAATTTGCTAATTAATTATTTGCAATAGTTGTGAATAGTTGAAGGTAAATAATAAAGATAAAGAAATGAGATGTGTATAATTGTGTGTAGAGAATATCGATTCTCACAATACGACAATTATAGATATTGGATAGCATATCTCTCTTCTAGTTATTTAAAATATTTTTTTAATAATTGTTTTGATATTTGATATCAGAACTTGCGACTATTGGATAGTTACTTGTTTTTTATAAACAGTTGTTACATATTTTAATATGACTAGTAGTGTCATTGATGAAGAGATCAATATTAAGAAAAATATTTGGTTAACTAAATAATTTAGAACAGTGCTTTATGAGTTTTTATCATATAAGCATTTGATGCTTATTCTGTATGGTAAAGGATGGTCTGATATGAGATCACACCACATATCATTATCCATTTAATGAATATTGTATTCAGGAATATTATTAAATCTCATTTAACCAATGATCGTCATTGGACCACAAATTTATTAAACTAATACATTAGATGTATGCAGTCTAATGAATTATAAATTGTCTTGAGTAGTTTTCTTTACTTTGAACTTAGTTAATGAGTTGTCATAAATTGCCGATCTGGGGGAAAAAAACCAAGGCCAGACTTTAGAATGAGCGGCCCGGGCCGGGCTTAACTAAAAAAACATGGGCCCGACCCGGTCCGGACCGGGCTTTAAATAAATAAAATATATATATTTATATAATAAATTTTATAAATAACAAATTTTTTATATTAAAAGAATCGGGCTCGGGTAAAGCCATGCCCGACCCGAGTCCGAGACGGGCTTTTCCCGGGCCTGAACCTAAATTCAAATGGTCGGGCTCGGGCCGGGCTTATCAAATCCCGGCCTGAGCCCGGCCCATTGCCACCGTTTTATCCCGACCATTTGTACTTTACTATTGGGGAGACCCTGGTTTCATAAACTCTGAGGGGTGCCTTCCATATTGCATCAAGTCATTAAGTTTCTGCATAAGGGCAGAATTGTTACTATAAGGGCAGAATTGTTACTATAAGGGAAGAGGCTGATAATTTTATGGCTGCATTAGAGGTGCAACCATTCACAAGGTTTCAAGTGGATTCATTTTTCAAAGAATGGGTGGATCCTAAGGTGGCTAGGATAATGGGAAAGATGAACTACACGCCCAATACTGGACTTGGGGCGAGAGGCCAAGGTGTGAGGTCGCTGCCTAACATCAAATGCAATACTACTAGAAGAGGATTGGGCTATTCTAAAGGAGAGACGAAGCCCATGAAGAGAGAGAATGGAATCTATGATCATTTTGTGAAAAAATGATATCACATAGCCCCTGAGTCATGCAAAGTCAATGGTGTCATTGTTCTGGATTTTGAGATATTTGTAGACGTGATGGGGATGGAAAAGAACCCAGTATTGAAGAAAGATAAGATGTTGAAGCGAATAGAGATGCGATGAAAAAAAAAGGTGAAGAAGGAATGTGACGATGAGTTGTTCAAGCTTGAGGAATTGAAGCTCAAGGATACTGAACTTGCTGAAGAAGAAAGCTTTGAAAATTTATTTGTAACAGAACTATTTTATAACAATGAACTTGAGCTTAATAAGATGCATGATTTAGCTTACTTGCCTGATTTCTTTACTTTTAGTACGCATCATAACATGTATAACATGAATATATTTGACATAAATTTCGCTATAATAAATGCACTTAATCTTGGTAAATGCGAAAACCCAAAGAATATCTTGATTGATAGTGAAATTATCCCTTATGAGAGGAAATAATTAGAGAGATTATTAAGAAAATACGCAAAAGTATTCGTCTGATCATACGAAGACATGCCCAGAGTATAAAGGAATATAGCATAACATGTGATCCCGACATATCCGAATATGAGACCCATGAAACATAAATTCAACAGAATGAGACCAGAATGGGCTTAAAAGATTAGAGAATAGGTACAAAAATGAGCTCTAAATGTGGTTAAGTATCATGAGTGGTTAGCCAATATTGTGCCAGTTCCCAAGAAATACGGAATGGTAAGGATGTGTGTAGACTACATAGACATGAACAAAGGATGCCCAAAAGATGACTTTTCTTTGCCTCATATTGACGTTCTGGTAGATAATGCATCATTATCAACCACGTTCTATTTCACAGATGGGTTTTCAAGATACAATCAGATCTTTATAGTGGAGGAAGATAAACAAAAGACGACCTTCATCACTGAATGAGGAATCTATTATTTTCAAGTGATACTCTTTGAATTAAAGAATTCAATGGAAACTTACCATCGGATGGAAATTATCTTATTCCATGATCTGATGCATAAGGAGGTGGAAGTTTATGTTGATGACATTATAGTGAAGTCGGAAGCTGACCGGCGTAAACACACACGTATAACGCAAGCGCACGTATCGTTCAAGTAGTATAAAAATATCGATCCCACGAGGACTTAATTCCTACTATTGTTATTAATTGTTGATACTATTTATTTACAGATATCTAATTATAGGGAGAAGGGAATTGATTGCTTGAAATGATTTGATTTGTAGAGTTGCTAAATAAATAAATAAATAAAAAGACAAAAGAAAATACTAAGGAAAATACAAAAGACACAAAAATCTAGGGTTGTGAATCATTCTAATATCATTTAAAAGATGAAGTAGTTAAACCATAGTTAGGTAAATTATTGAATTATTAATCTGGAACACTAAATTATGTAAAAGCCTCTTCCGAATGATCATTTACAAATACCTAGTATAATCCAATTGAACCATATGTCTATGTCAATTAAATTACCTAGATTCATTAAGATTGAGTTCCAATTATGACTACCCCCGCCCAACAGGTATATTCCTATCCTGTAAGGAAATCTATTAAAGGGTTATCTATCCTTAAGGAAGATCGTGGGTTGTTGAGACTAAGGTCTTAAACTTAAAATCCCTATGTCTAGTTCATTTTAAGTTTACCTAATCAATTTTATTAGTGATTGGTTAATAAAAATTAATTATTAGATTATGACTCAACAAATAACTCTTTTAAGTACCCCAACTATAATCTAACCTTTTTTTAATACGGTGATATTAGAAATCATCACACCCCTAGATAACTAACACATAACTAGGACTAGTAAAGACATAAAATTAAAAGACATAAAAATAAAAAGACATAAAATAAAAGTTGAAAAATAAAATAAAATAAAATAAAATAAAATGAAATGCTAAGGTAAAAGGAATTACTTCTACTATTTACTATTTTAGAAATCTCCCATTAAAATAATATATAAACTTGAGATTATAATTAACCAGCCATAAAGGCGGAACCAAAATAACCAGCCATAAAGGCGGAACCAAAATAACCAGCCATAAAGGCGGAATAAGAATTTAATAACCAACCGACCAATCTGGCGGTATCCTTATTAAGTCCGGTTATAAATAGTTTATATATTATATTTTAGGGAGATTAATCTAAATAGCAATAGTAAAAGAATTACCTTTTTACCTTAGCGGTGAAAAGTTACCTACACATAGTAAATAGTAAAAATTGTAAGAAATAAGAAAGTAAAATTACTATTACTATTAAAAAGTAATAAAAATATTTACAAAACTTAAACTAAAATATTCTAGAGAGAGAAGCTCTCAATTTAGAACTAACAAAAAGAGAGAGAAAGGTGTAATGAAAACTGAAAATTCGATCTCTATTTATAGGCTCAGGTAAGGGTCCAGCGTCGCGAAGCCCAAATTGCACTAGCGTTGCGACGCTGGGTACAGTACGACACGTGTCACGCGCTGGTTGGTTGGCTCAGAATCTTATCCGATGACGTGGCACTGTTCATGACGTCATTGCTTGCGTCACGCTGACGTGTCAACTGTTCATGACGTCATTGCTTGCGTCACTTTGATGATGTGGAAGGCGACGTGGCGACACGTGGGGCGGCGGCCGTCGGACGAATGAGATGTTGACACGTGTCGCTCTGTGATTGGCTGATGATGACGTGGCATGTTGACTCGGTTGACTTGCTGACGTGGCTGCTGATGTGGCATGACACATGGATCGTTGACTCGGTTGACCAGATGACGTGGCTACACGTAGGATGACACGTGGCACACGTGGCGATGATGACTGTCGGCACCGTAGGATGTTGACACGTGGCACGGCGCATTTTAGCATCTCCGTTGTGATGGTGACACGTGGCACGGCTCTTCTCAAATTCTGATTTGTTGACCAGGCGCATGTTAGCAGATTCGGCGCACACTGGGCGTCGCGACGCGCAAGGCTTCAGCGTCGCGACGCTGAAATGACGATTTTGCCCTTTTTGTCCAATTTTGTCCATTTTGCCCCAAAACACCTCCAGAATGTCCTGAAACTTTATTTTTCTGCAAAATAACACAAAATACATCAAAACGTTCATAAAACTCAAGAAACTATACAAAATATTAGGTTAAATGAGTGGGAAATAGTGATATAAATACCACTCATCACACCCCTAAACCTAACATTTTGCTAGTCCTCGAGCAAAATATAAAATAAAATAACATAAATAACATTTAACTAAGCCACTTTCGTAGGGATCACGGTTGCATTTAGCATATGCAACAAGCCTTTAAACCCCTAGGTGTCCCTAGTGGACGAGTTGTAGTCTCGTGAAGGTTTACAGCAATGATACCCACAAACATTTTATAAAAGTAAAAAGGTAGTGAAACTAATGCACACAAAAGCAAAAAGACAAGCGAAAAGAGAATAAAGATGTTAGTGACTAATCAGGTGAAATTTCTAATCCAAGTTACTAGATGTTTTGTTTCACTTTTGAATTACTGAATAAGTAAATTCTCCGATTATTTTTACCATTCTTCATATACACAGTCAACATAATATTAAACAACTCATTTTTTCCCACAACAGTCATAAGTGCAGTTGATAAGAGAGTAATATTTTTGTCCTAAAGTTCTATCAGATTTCACATCTTTTTATAGTAATGGAATAATTTTTCTCATTTTTCTGATTTTTTCTTTGATTTTTTCTCTATTTTTTATTTATATACAATATCTTCCATCTATGTAGCGAGCTTTAGGTCGGTGACTCCCAAACCAGTTGGCTTTAGGGCATCAGGTGTTAAGACACCCCTAAGGACTTAATTACCCAGACTTCAGATATATACATATATATAAAATTTTCATCATTTTTGATCCATGTAACGAGTTTTGGGCCAATGACTCCCAAACCAGTTGTTTTAGGGCACTAGGTATTAAAATACCCTTACAGACTTAATAACTCGGATCTCAGATGTTGTTGTTTTTTTTTTTATTTTTTTTATTTATTCCATCACTATTTTTTAGATGTTTCCTCCAAATGAACTAGAGTACTGGATATTACAAACTTTTCAATTTTAGCTCATGTCTGTATGTTACCATGTATGTTGATAATATCTGCTAACTAAGTATATGAAGATTCATTTTAGTCAGTTTTATGGAGAATTTACAGATTTAATAATTCAAAAGTGAAATAAACAAAAATTAACTTATTTCGAAATAAATGGTTTGAAATACGTCTCAGGAGTGGAAATTCCTTACACAGCTATTTCTTACCAATTTCATCTTTTTTAGTCAACATAACAACCACATATTTCTACTAGTCATAAAACTATAATTTACATGTTTTTTTTTTTTAAAAAAGTTTAATCAAAGGTTCAGTTTATGGTGTGTGACTAACTGTCGAATGGACTTCCCGTTGTAGATTCCCCAGAGGGAAGGTGGAGCGAGGCTCACTTAAATACCCAAGCCCCTTAGGCTCTTATCGCTTGTTGTCAGGAATAAACAACGAGTCCTCCAAACTAGTCTGTCACAACACGCTACAAGTGAATGATTATCTAGGTGCCTTCACAGCTTTTCCTTATAAAAAGGTAGTGAGTGAAGGAAGACACCAAACCATCACCTAGCTTTAAATATGCCCTTTGTTTTTATTAATTTTTTAATTTTTTTGTATTTTTCGAAAAATTTTGGACTAGAAATAAAAACACAATACAAACAAGTACTATTAACTATACCTCACCCCCAAACCTAAATGAGACATTGTCCCCAATGTCTTAAAAAGTAGAAGAAGAGTTTAGAAAATCGTACCTGGTTAGCTGAAATTCTACAGGAAATTAAAGGTTAAGATCCAGATTTATTCGACGCTTCTTACCACGATCGTCCTCGGACCATTTTATCTTTGAAATGATAGGGTCAACTTGTGGTTCAAAGGCTACGAGTTGGTCAATTAGATCCGGTGCAGTTCTGGCAGTAAAGAGGAGTTCTTTCATAGGTTTCGACACGAACCCATTTCTCCGAGCATCATCAAGAAACACACAAAGAAAGTCATAAAATCCATCAACGTTGAGCAATCCAAGCGGTTTCTGGTGTATGTTCAGGTTCGCCCAAGATAGTACTATAAAAATTTCCTCCAATGTTCCTAAGCCACCTGGCAAAGCAATAAACGCATCAGAACGGTTAATCATTTCTACCAGTCGTTCAGACATACCTGGCACGATCAGTTCCTCTCCGTTTGATGATCCAATAAGATTAGCATCTGCTAAGGGTTTTGGGATGATTCCCAAAACATGACTGCCTCCTTCTGTACGGCCTTTGAAACGATCCCCATTAGTCCAAGATTGCCTCCGCCATATATTAAATGCATATTCCTTGCTGCTAAGACTCGACCCAATTCCTGTGCTGCTTCTATGTATTGTGGTTTAGTACCAACGTACTACCGCAAAACACACAGATGTTCTCAACTCGTCTTCTTGAAGTGGCTTCCATTTTTTATGTATTTCTTTCTCAACTATGGATGCCTTTAAAAGTGCAATGACGGGCTGAATTTATAGTACCTGAAAAGGGTGAATACAATAATAGCACAAGTTTCTTCCAGAGGACGATTGTTAGCTAAACAACAAAAGAAATCGTGAAAGGTCAAAAAGTCTGGATCTTGTCTACAAAAATAAAGATAATTTCAATAGAAAAGAAAATCAAAGTAATAATTAAGGCAACAGAATTGTGTACGCAATACGCCACTTGCTTAGTATAAATTCATTAGGATGCGTCTCAAGAAATCATTCTTTACTCAGCCATCGTTAATGAATTGTTTTCATCTTTAATTGCCAAACACAATTCCTTCTGTCTTAAAATGCTCCATTTGTGCCTTTCCCTACAAAAATAACACACAAAATTAAAAAGTTCACACTATGTATACACAAATATGAAAACAGAAATTACAACAAATTACATGGGTTGCCTCCCTGCTAGCGCTAAATTTTTCGTCTTCAACCAGACGTGACTGAAATCCATCTGTTAAGGAGGTTTCAGCGTCGTTTTGGATGTCCTATCAAAGACAATTCCGTGAGCGTTGCTTTTGAAGGGTCTCTTCCAACGGTAAAGTGGCAAAAAGAATTTTGTCATATTAGTGCTCGTGCCACCTTTTTGATCTTTGTTGCTCCAGTAGTTCCTGCAAAGAAAGAAAGAAAATCAGAAGGTCTCGTATGGTGCTTGACTTGGAATGGAAGTTCCATTCTGTCAAGCTTCTGTTTGATATCTTTGGTTTGTACTCCCCAAAACAGCGATGTTTCTCCTAAATGCTCTGGATCTTTATTAAGGTCAGACATTTGCTCCTCCATTTGCTCTTTTTCTTGCTCCACCTTTTCTTCACAGATGTATTTGAAAATTTCTGCATTCAGCTCTTCATCTGTCATCTGTGAAATACATGTTTCAAAATTGTTAACCTGAAAAGAAATGTTAGATTTTAGGTCTTCATCCTCTGATCTGGTTGAAATGATTGGCTCAGGTAGATCTTCATCAAACATTTGTGCAATGGAATCTCCAAGATCTTCATTTTGAGGATACAGAATTCCATCCTCAATTTTTGATGTATTTGGTACAAACAGCTCAGTTTCATCCTCGTCAGAATCTGAATAATAGAAATCAAATCGAGACTTTGTCGGTTCGGGTTCCTGAACTGATACCTCTGGTTGTTGATTCTCCTCAGCCTCCTCCTTGTTAAGGTGTCATTGTGGAATGTTTGGTACTCTGAGGCTTCATCTGAAAATGATTCTTGAGGTATATAGCTCTGGTTTTCTATTAATTGTCTGATCTGATCTGTCATTCTCTGTATGGATCCTGCGTTACTCTGAATTTGTGCATCAAATTGAACTGCTTGTTCTTTGAACATGTCAATCAATTGATCTTCCTCTGATGGATCTGGTTCATGATAAGAAAGAATCGAAGGAAGATGGTGGATAAGATGGAAAATGTGATGATTCTTCGTACCTTGGTTGATTCCAAAAATTCTGCCACTCTGAAATGTAAATACATTGATCGCTCGGGTGGTTACCATCACATATTACACATCTCCCCATTTCATTCTGTTGAGCAAATGTAGTATTGCTTGATTCTGGCATCCAGTGATATTCGTTGGGCTGAACAACAGGCCTCAGAAAACTGGACTGTTGCTCCCAGATGTGGGGTGTATCTTCTTGTAACGCTTGTAATCTTTCAATCTCCCAGTAGTGTTCCATTTTTTTAATCACCTGAAAACAAAAGAAATAAAAATTACAAAATAAAAGAAAGAAAATTAGATATAAGTATATTTGATAGTTTCAAAATTAATAACTCAAGAAAAATAAGTCCCCGGCAACGGCGCCAAAAACTTGACCGGCGTAAACACACACGTATAACGCAAGCGCACGTATCGTTCAAGTAGTATAAAAATATCGATCCCACGAGGACTTAATTCCTACTATTGTTATTAATTGTTGATACTATTTATTTACAGATATCTAATTATAGGGAGAAGGGAATTGATTGCTTGAAATGATTTGATTTGTAGAGTTGCTAAATAAATAAATAAATAAAAAGACAAAAGAAAATATAAGGAAAATACAAAAGACATAAAAATCTAGGGTTGTGAATCATTCTAATATCATTTAAAAGATGAAGTAGTTAAACCATAGTTAGGTAAATTATTGAATTATTAATCTGGAACACTAAATTATGTAAAAGCCTCTTCCGAATGATCATTTACAAATACCTAGTATAATCCAATTGAACCATATGTCTATGTCAATTAAATTACCTAGATTCATTAAGATTGAGTTCCAATTATGACTACCCCCGCCCGACAGGTATATTCCTATCCTGTAAGGAAATCTATTAAAGGGTTATCTATCCTTAAGGAAGATCATGAGTTGTTGAGACTAAGGTCTTAAACTTAAAATCCCTATGTCTAGTTCATTTTAAGTTTACCTAATCAATTTTATTAGTGATTGGTTAATAAAAAGCATTAAGATTATGACTCAACAAATAACTCTTTTAAGTACCCCAACTATAATCTAACCCTTTTTTAATACGGTGATATTAGAAATCATCACACCCCTAGATACTAACACATAACTAGGACTAGTAAAGACATAAAATTAAAAGACATAAAAATAAAAAGACATAAAATAAAAGTTGAAAAATAAAATAAAATAAAATAAAATAAAATGAAATGCTAAGGTAAAAGGAATTACTTCTACTATTTACTATTTTAGAAATCTCCAATTAAAATAATATATAAACTTGAGATTATAATTAACCAGCCATAAAGGCGGAACCAAAATAACCAGCCATAAAGGCGGAATAAGAATTTAATAACCAACCGACCAATCTGGCGATATCCTTATTAAGTCCGGTTATAAATAGTTTATATATTATATTTTAGGGAGATTAATCTAAATAGCAATAGTAAAAGAATTACCTTTTTACCTTAGCGGTGTGAAAAGTTACCTACACATAGTAAATAGTAAAAATTGTAAGAAATAAGAAAGTAAAATTTACAAAGTAATTAAAAATATTTACAAAACTTAAACTAAAATATTCTAGAGAGAGAAGCTCTCAATTTAGAACTAACAAAAGAGAGAGAAAGTGTGTAATGAAAACTGAAAATTCGATCTCTATTTATAGGCTCAGGTAAGGGTCCAGCGTCGCGACGCCCAAATTGCACTAGCGTTGCGACGCTGGGTACAGTACGACACGTGTCACGCGCTGGTTGGTTGGCTCAGAATCTTATCCGATGACGTGGCACTGTTCATGACGTCATTGCTTGCGTCACGCTGACGTGTCAACTGTTCATGACGTCATTGCTTGCGTCACTTTGATGATGTGGAAGGCGACGTGGCGACACGTGGGGCGGCGGCCGTCGGACGAATGAGATGTTGACACGTGTCGCTCTGTGATTGGCTGATGATGACGTGGCATGTTGACTCGGTTGACTTGCTGACGTGGCTGCTGATGTGGCATGACACATGGATCGTTGACTCGGTTGACCAGATGACGTGGCTACACGTAGAATGACACGTGGCACACGTGGCGATGATGACTGTCGGCACCGTAGGATGTTGACACGTGGCACGGCGCATTTTAGCATCTCCGTTGTGATGGTGACACGTGGCACGGCTCTTCTCAAATTCTGATTTGTTGACCAGGCGCATGTTAGCAGATTCGGCGCACACTGGGCGTCGCGACGCGCAAGGCTTCAGCGTCGCGACGCTGAAATGACGATTTTGCCCTTTTTGTCCAATTTTGTCCATTTTGCCCCAAAACACCTCCAGAATGTCCTGAAACTTTATTTATCTACAAAATAACACAAAATACATCAAAACGTTCATAAAACTCAAGAAACTATACAAAATATTAGGTTAAATGAGTGGGAAATAGTGATAGAAATACCACTCATCAGAAGCTAGGGATGGATATATGGATGTATTGGAATATTTTTACATCGGATGGACAAGTACAACCTTAGACTAAACCCCCAATAATATGTATTTGGGGTCATATCCGGGATCTGTTGGGGCATACGGTAGGAAAAAAAGAATAGAGGTAGATCCATGAAAGATTAAGGCGATAATAGAGATGCTCACGCCTAAAACTGAGAAAGAAGTAATAGCATTCTTGGGACGGATACGATATATCAGTCGATTCATCGCCAAGCTTACCTCAATATGTGAGCCGATTTTCAAGTTACTCAGGAAAAAAAACAACCGTGTGAAATGGAATGAAAAATATCAAGAAACCTTTGAAAATATTAAACAATATTTGACCAACCCACTAGTCCTAAAGCCACCAAGGCCGGGCAAACCTCTAGTCGTATACTTGGCAGTGGAATCTAAAGCGTCGGGGTTGATGCTAGTACATAAGGATGATACTGGAGTAGAGCATGCGGTTTATTACCTCAGCAAGAAAATATTGCGATACCAGACCCATTACCAAGAAGTGGAGAAAATATTATTAGCGATAGTGTGGGCCATTAAAAAGTTACAACACTACTTTCAAGGAGAACCTGTTAAGGTACATGCAGTCGGCATCTTCCCTGGTAGGGAAATTATTGAGATGGTTAGTCTTGTTAACCGAGTTCGATATGGAGTATATCACCGAGTAGGTAATCAATGGGCGAGTTGTAGCAGAATTCCTGGCATAATAACCAATCGATGGGGATAAGTACGAATTTGAGTTTCCGAATGAGGAAGTCAAGACAATAATAGTTCAAGGCTGGAAGATGTACTTTGATGGGCTTGTGAATTACAAAGGCATGGGAATCAGAATTATTTTATAGTCCACACTCGGGATACAATGCCATGTACTACTAGGGAATGGTCATTTCATTGTTGTTATTGTTATAATACATGTCTATTATATCTGTCATTACGTATGAACGTTTCTGCGTTTCTAGACAACGCAATACACCCAACCAGACTTCTCACAAATCCAGCAAAACATGAAGATTGAACTCTATATCTGGTCTACCTTAGGTCATGTCCAGTCATGCCTATCTAAGGCTAGGCCCATTGAAAGCATGCTTTATATTCTTTTTATTAATATTTTGATTATTGTTGTGGTATGTGTAACATTTTGGTCATCTTGTTAGTGTTGTTTCGTTTATGTATTTCAGATTTTGCATATTTAAGCTTTGTTTATTTATTGCACGTTACTTTCGTGTTTGCACTTTGAGTGTTTTATAAAATATACTTGCATGTGACTGCATTATAAGATGTGGAGATAACTCGTTCGAGCGTAAATATTATATTGGCATCAATTAAGGACCATTCCGAACCTAAATGGATTTAAGGTCGGACCTTGCGAGGGGTGTAGTACGACCTTAAATCATTCCCAGTATCTCATATGGGTTGGCGACTTCATTATTCTCTGATTAGTCCTATCGCTAGGCTATTCGTACTCTCTACGGACTACGATCCCAACAGTATAACGGTCGCCGACATCATAGGCATAACGGTAAACCCCACTTCGCTGCTACAATGTCTGTCTAAAAGTCTGAGTCCGTAAACCCTTCTATTTTCATTTGTGGTGATCTGTAAGTCAATATCACATCCTTAGTCCTTCTTAAGTACTTGAGGATTGCCTTGATTGCTATCCAATGATTTTATCCTAGATCAAACTGAAATCTGCTTGTTACACTAACAACAAATGTAATCTCCGGTCTTGTATAATGAATGACATGCATGAGACTACATATGACAGATGCATACGGTACGTGACTCATGTGTGCTATCTCTGAGGTGTATTAGGACTCATCGATGTAGATACATGAATTTCATGCCTACAAGGCAACAAACTTCTCTTAAAGTCCAACATATTGAATCTCTTGAAAATATTTTCTATGTACATAATTTATTATAAATCAATCATTCTTCTAAATCTATCTCTATAGATTCTAATGCCTAGAATGTACGTTGTTTCTCACAAGTCTTTCATTTAGAATATTTTGGATAACCATACTTTGACCGAAGTCATCATAGTGACATCATTTCCACTAGTAATATGTCATCTACATATAGTATCAAGAATGTGATAACGCTCCCACTAACCTTTCTGTAAACACATGGTTCATCTATATTTTTTATGAAACTAAAAATTTTGATTGCATCATCAAATCGTAGATTCCAACTCCTAGATGCTTGCTCAAGACTATATATAGATATTTGCAACTTACATATTTTATAACTATCACATTTGGAATGTAAAATCTTCTCGCAGTTTCATATAAATTTTTTCCTTAAGAAATCCATTCATAAACGCCATTTTGACATCCATATGTTAAATATCACAATCATAGTAAGCTGCTATAACTAAGAGAATTCTAATGGATTTTAGCATAGCTAATGGCGAAAAGGTCTCCTCATAATCAACTATTTCTTTCCAAGTATATCATTTTCCCACTAGTCTAGCTTTGTAAGTCTCTAATTTACCATATTTTCCAATCTTTCTCTTGAAGATCCATTTACACCCAGTATGACTAATTCCTTCAGAGGGATCAACAAGTGTCCATACTTGATTAGAATACATGGAATCCATTTCATAATTCATAGCATCAAGCTATCTAAAAGAGCCAATTTTCGATATTACTTCTTCGTAGTTTTTGTGGTTGTCTACATGAACTGCTTCACCAATTATAAATAATTCAAAATCATGTTGAATGACTAAGGTGTATCTCAGAGGCATGAAAGATTCCATTACTGACATACAAAGTGATTGTGTTTCTTGAAGTGCGTTTTGTTCTATTTCTTATGGTTCCTTCTGATGTAAATCAATTCACTTTTCACAATTCTCTTTTTGAGAGACTTCTTCATCAAGGTCTACTTATTTTCCAGTACTTCCTTCTTGGATCATGCAATCCTCAAGAAAAGTATCATTCCTACTAATCATGATCTTGTGATCAGAGGGAAAGTAGAAGTAATATCTCATTGAGTCATTGAGATACCCTATGAATTGACCCTTTTAAGATCTTGAGACTACCTTTTCCATAAAGAATTTAATTGCATAAGATGGATTGCCTCAAATCTTCAAGTATCCTAAGTTTGGACATTTCCCATACCATATCTCATATGGGGTCTTGGGAGCATATATAGTTAGAACTCTAAAATGATTTCGGTATATCAACAAAACTCATCAGAGAATGTACTATATCCTACTATATCCAATAAGGTACGATTTATTATTTCCGCTACACTGTTATGCTGAGGTGTGTAAGGAGGTGTTACCTGAGATAATATTCCTTGTTCCTTGAAATAATCTTGAAATTTGGTACTTAAGTATTCTCCTCCACGAGCAGATCGTAGATTTTTTATACTTTTTCCCAATTGGTTTTCTACTTCATTCTTATACTCTTTGAACTTTTCAAAAGTATATGACTTATGTTTCATTATGTAAAAATACCCAAATCTTGAACAATCATCAGTGAAAGTAACGAAGTATTGAAAACCAACTTTGACCATTATACTAAGTGTGCCACATACATCAGTATGTATAAGTTCCAAGGTTTCTTTGGCTCTTTCATTTTATCCTACAAAAGATGATTTGGTCATTTTTCCTTTGAGACATAATTCGCAAGTTGGATAAGGCTATAAGCCTAATGAAGAAAGTAACCTTTCTTTCTCCAATTGTGAAATTCTTTTGTCTCCAATATGACCTAATCGTAAGTGCCAAAGCAATCTTGAATTTGGATTATCACTTGATCATTTTGTTGTTACCGCGTTTAATTCATTGTTATGTTTGCCATTCTTTTACAAGACATATAATCCATTTATATTTAATACAATGCCAATGAATTTATTCAAATAATAAATATTACATTTCTCATTGATAAAATCAAATTCATAATTATATTTCGTCAACACTGGAATGGAAATAATGTTCCTTATTGCACTAGGAAAATGCAAAACTTTATCTAATAAAATTAAAGTAGTTATTATGAAGACAAACTCTTCAAAACATTTATCAAGCGTCATCTGTCCAAGTCGAGCGCCCTGACCTGCTAGTGTACGAATAGAACCTCGTCGACATAGTAATGGGTCAGCCATTTTCTGATGTCAGAATCCCATAATAAGCGCCCCGACGAAACATAAGTATAAGTCATAAATCGTGAAAGCAATAGTCAAGCGCCGAGATAGAAACATATTATCAAGCACCTCGAGGTGGAAACGTTTCATTAACAAGTATCTCGATGAAAACATAATGATAATTCATAAAACATTAAAATATATATCAATTGTTGAGACATAAAAATATCTTCTTAAAATCAAATTATCAAGAATACTTCTTTGATAAAAAAAAAACACTTTTGTTTTACATGATCAAACATTGCAATACCAAACATGATCATAATTATCAGAAAATAAAAACACCATAATGTGAAAATATCATAAAGACAGAAAATAGAGTGTCCATTCACATAATAAATACATCACATAAAACACATATTTATCCATCATCATTCATCAAGAAGCTCACAAGTCGGACACATAACATGATACATTTCAAGATTAACAAGCATTGATCAACATCTCGCATATCAGGGTACATAGAACTCATATCACATACTCATCAACAACATACTTTTAACTTGGTACACACACACACACACACATTTTCATATTGTACGATTATACTTCGCAGAACCAAGTCACTCGTGCCCATGGCTATAACCATCCCAAACTCGTGGTGGTTTAGTCAACTTAAACTATACATATTCTTACATAAAAACATATCCATATCCATACACTTATATATATATATATATATATATATATATATATATATATATATATATATCCCCTATAAAAAAATTCATGAAAATAATTAGCCATACTTCAAGTATTTGTCGCATGGAATATTTATCACATCTCGTGATCATTCCAGATCATAGTCAAATCGAGATTTCAAGAGCATATTCCGACTCTCAACGCTCCCACGAACGCGTAAGAATCAATATAATTCCAATCAGAGTTACTATTCATTCAGAGGTCACTATTCACCATTTCTTTCTTCCTTGTTTACGTGCAATCGAGCACAGATCGGAAAAATCATCACCATCAACTTGCATTACTGTCAGAGCGATTCAAATTGGCGGGTGGATCGAGCTGTGAAATGAAGCGGTGAAACAAGATCAAACATGGGAGTAGCGCGCGTATCCTCTATATTTTGGGCTGTTTTAGACAAGTTCAGGGTCGCCTCCAGCCACCAGCAGCTTCACAGTGGTCAGACGTCCCTATCTCCATCGGCGCATTGACTAATGGTTGGTCGTCGGGCTCCACTTTCTAGACGAGTGAACATTGGTCATGTGATGAGTTTGAACTATTTTTGGTCCTTTTGTAATTAAAGGAAATTTAAGATATTTATAATGTATTTCCTGGAAATTGCCTTCAGGTAACCGTAAAATTAGAAATAGGCCCATATTATTGGGCTCTTTTTTGAATTCATATTTTTGAGACCCTTCTGACATGAATTTCAAAAAGTATTCAACATGAACGTTGTTCGTCTTCGAAAGTTATTTTCTACGGATCAAAAATAAACCAAATAAGAGTTTGTTTGTTATTTTATAATCGAAATAACGAAACTTTCTCCATATATCAAAATCGTATAACTAGTTCTTTCGAATTTCATGATTTCCTATACAAAGAGATTCCACTATAAAACATTCCGATATATTTTTCATTATTTAAATTCTTATTCTCCGACATTGTTTCATTTTGAGACCTAAACTTCAATCCGGAACCTTCCAGAACTGTTTCGAAAACTCGGAATATTACACGAATATTCTAACCTAATTAGGAAATCTTATTTTGCCAAAATAATCATTTATTAACTTTGAATAAACATTATTGAATTTGTGATGTATATGAGAACTAGATTTTTGCTCGTCATAAGTTCATTATCAAGTAGCAGTGAGATAATATTAAGTCTTTAATATTTCATCTCCATGATATCCCACAGATCATAGGTAATCGCCTAGCAGCAATCATGGCCGTTAGTTGATGAATGCAGTGGGAAACATATAAATCTGTTAAAATACACTTTGAGCATATCATCTCAGGCCTGCCGATATTTATGTTTCTTATTGAGTTTGAGATCATGGTAAGGTCAAGTCTTTTATACTCGACACATCTTTAAACTCGATCTTATGGATTTGATATCTCTGAGATATCAACCCCTTTTACCAAAGACTTATATCCACAACTTTGAGTTTCCTTGAAACATCTCTAACTTTTATTATTAAAGTTATCGGATCTCATCTTGAAACATATGTAACTTCGTACGTTAATCACTCAAGGCCATCTAGTATTTATTCAAAGGATGGATAATCGAATGAGAATATACTAGTGAACCAATAGTACTATCGTACAAGTCAATATGTGATCTCAGTGTTAGACAGTTATGACCCATAGCGTCACTATTTGTAAAAGACATTGTGTTTTTGTACAAATTAATTATGTAGCAATGGAAATTGCCTTTTATCATTTCGTAATTAGATTACTTAAATGTGTGAATGATAAAAGTCCTTATGATTAGTTCCAGATTGAGATGATATGAGACAGTATCAATCCACGACGGTTTAATCATTAAATATCCATAGTCGTAGTATTATCGAGACTGGACATCGATAATGCGGAATAGACTATTATCGCACTTGTGCATGTTATGGAAGCGTAACATCATAGTTCTCATATATTTAAGTATTGAATACTTATGCAAGTGTGGTAGGAGGTTGTGTTTTACCGATGGTACGGAAAACAGCTTCGCTCTGGATAGACCCCACGAAATCCCATTGGTAGTATGACTATGTGTCTATGGGAGTCTGTATCAGGGTAGGTTTATTTGGTCTTAACCCGAGACTTGCATTGCTAGTACTTGCGACAATCAATACGCTTTGGTTTTGGTCGTCCAGGACTTTAACAGGTTCTGTGTACGGCTCTTCTGGGTTTATTGAGAATCATAGTGTATTGGATGTGATGTCAAGACAGAAGTATCAATTCAGTCATATGGAGATGATGGTCATGCAGGGATACAGAACTGGTTCTCTAAAAGGTTGCAACCGTCGGGATAATATGACTAGGTCATGATTATCCGACAATAAAGAGACTAGTTGCTTGTGATCCGATATATGCTTCGTACGGGGCATACACTATTCCAGCCCCAGGCCTTGCATGTGACATCAGATACTGGATCGCAAGATACGCAATACTACATATAATACGCCTGACATAGTTTATATAGTCCATTAAGAATATTTCTGGAGAATTGGGTAGGCATGGCGCTTTGCTAGAAGCCAACCTTGTCTCGTAAATCAGTAAGAACGTAGTACAAGGTACGTACGTGTTCGGATAGTCCGACGACCAGATTTACTGCCAACATATCCATGGATCTCTTGGGTCGCTTCCCGAAGATTCACCGATGACGTATGATTCAAACTTTATTAATCTGGGATTAATAGATGAGAGACTTTATTTGGGATAAAATACTATTTAAAGAGAGAGAACGGTTAATTGGAATTAATCGATAAAATAATATATTCGATATATTATACGAAATTGGATTTCGACGCGGAATTAAAATTAGATTTTAATTCGGGCTAACGAATTGATTTAGAATTAAATCGCAAGCGAAGTGAATAGTAATTTTGCTAGGCATGATTATTTAATTAAATTTGATTTAATTACGACGCAACGAAAACTCGTTAATTCAGAATTAACGAAACCGAGCCCGGAATATGTTTGCGACGCCACTCCGATTTTGAATCAAGTGCGGCCGCAAGTCACATCGCGAGTCACATCACTTGTCACTTTAGTGAAAGATGTCTAAGTCACCTTTTTGGTGAGTGACATGCAGTCACTATTCATGAAAGAAGTGGTTGTGGGCATTTAATGAGCTTTTGGTTTGACTTTGGTTTGACTTTTGAAGTATATACCAAATATTTGGTAATTGATTTTAGGTAATTGTTTTTAGAAAACAACAACACAAAATCAAAGCATAACTCTCTCTCCCAAAATAGCCAAAACCGTGAGCTCTCCAAGGGGAAAGGAAATCATTTTCTTTCTTCCATCTTGCTAGCACATTAGAGGATCAATACAAGGTGATAGGGAAACCGAACTAAGAGCTTGGAATCCATTGAAGCTTGGAGCTTGTTCAACATCATCAACAAAATCTTGCTTGGCCGTGAGCTTCCACAAGGAGGAAAAAGTTTTGTTGATCATCACATCCAAAGCCGTTCAATGTAAGTGTGTTTCCGCCACTCTTTTTGCGTATTCATTCTATTTCTATGCTTAATATAATCTTGGGATTAACCTAGAAACCCAACACTCAGGTCAGATGATATAACAATATTAATATATTATTACGAAGATCAATTACCTTAGATACTATTACCATGTGACCTTACGCTTATGTGGTCATGTTCGATATTTCATTCTACTAATGAATATACTTAATGTTTGTGTCCTTGTGATATGATACTCATCATCTATTCTATTAAAATCAAATGTTAATTTAGGAGACACACAATAATATTGGTCGAGTGATATATTATTGTCTTTTATAATAATCATATTTTACCAAGATTTTAATTTGAGACATATATAAATATTGTTGACTCTCATAATCACAAACATCTTTTGGATTAACGATATTTATTTGTTATAATGTCTCGGGATATACACATAAAACATGGATGTAAAAATATGTAAAAAACCAAATGTCTTTAATTAAATAAATAATAAATTGTATTATAAAATATTTTACACTAAATCATGAGATCCACAAAAGATTTTCGGGCATACATTCTAACACTATTTTGGGTCAATGTTACCCATACTATTTTGGCGTAGAAATTTCCCTCTCCATGGTAGAGGGAAGACTATGCTAAAATATAGATTTTAGAACAATCTTGAAAATGCTCTAAAAGTCATTAAGACGAAGTTTGTAGAGGCGAAAAAAAAAGTAAATAAATTTGGAAGAAATTAAATATCACACTTTAAAAGTTTTAGGGGCATAATCATAAAATATATTGAAATTTTTTTTAAAAAAAAATATAGTTTCACTCATTTGTGAAATTAAGATTGTGTTTTTTGTGAAAAAAAATCATCATATGAATTTGTTCTTTAGTAAAAATTGATAAAACTGGTAATATCGTGTGATGATATGGCATAGGTATTTCTTCCTTTCATATTCCACGTCTTACAACATTAGCAGTCATAATACCAATGCACATCAGCAGAAATCATGTCACATTAGCTGTCGTGCACATGCCATGTCAGCAAATATCATGTCACATCAGTAATAACTAATAGTGTTACTAATTTTGTCATTTTTTGTTAACGGATGAAATCACATAGTAGTCTTTTGTCACAAAAAAACACAATCATGATTTTACAAATGAACGAAACTATAAGATTTTTTTGTACTTTTTCCAAAATATATTTTATTAATTAAATTATAAATATCAATACAAATAATTGCACAAATTGATTAATCATCTTAGGTGGCATGAAAGAGTTGGTTGAAAATTGAATATTATGTGGGCCATATGATATTTCTATCCAAACAATACTTTCATGTCACGCGTAAACCGTAATTTGTCAACTTAGTGTAACGACCAGGAATTTCAACTACTATTACATTGTGGGATGAGCGTCACATAATAAAAATCATGTTTGGAAATATATACCCTCGTGAGGGGACTTTGGGAACAATCGGTAAAATCTTCGAGAATCTGATATTAGATACTACGATTTGTTGGAAAATTATGACCCATAGCGTCACTATTTGTACATATGAATATTTTACCGATGGTACGGGAAACAGCTTCGCTCTGGATAGACCCCCTCGAAATTCCATTGGTAGTATGACTATGTGTCTATGGAAGTCCGAAATCAGGGTAGGTGTATTTGGTCTTTACCTGAGACTTGCACCGCTAATACTTGCGACAATCAATATACTTTGCGGTCGTCCAGGGCTTTAACATGTTTTGTGTACGCCTATGCTGGGTATATTGAGAATCATAGTGTGTTGGGTGTGATGTCAAGACGGAAGTGTCATTCCAGTCATATGGAGATGATGGTCATGTAGGATACGGTACTAGTACTCTTAAGTACTGCAGTCATCGGGATAAAATGACAAGGTCATGTTTATCCGATTATAGAGACTAGTTACCAGACATCCGACATGTACTTCGTACGGGACAGACACAATTCCAGCCCCAGGCCTAGCACGTGATCATCCGATACTGGATCGACATACACGATACTACATATACTACGCCTGATATAAATCATTTATTCCTGTAAGGATATTTCTGGTGAATTGGGTAGGCATGGCGCTTTGCTAGAAGCCAACCTTGTCTTGTAAATCGGTATAAACGTAGTACGAGGTACTTACGTGTTCGGATAGTCCGACGACCGTATTTACTGCCAACATATCTGGGGATCTCATGGGTCGCTTCCCAAAGATTCACCGATGACGTATGACTCGCACTTTAAATTAATCTGGGTTTAATTGGATGAGAGAGAAAATTAATCTGGGATTAATTGCGGAGATATTTTATCTAGGATAAAATATCAATTAAAGAGAGATAATGATTAATTTGGAATTAATCGATTAAATTAATATATTCGATATATTAAACGAAATTGGATTTCGACGCGGAATTAAAATTAGATTTTAATTCGGGCGAACGAATTAATTTGGAATTAATTCGTTAGCGACGTGAATAGTGATTTCGCTAGGCAAAATCATTTAATTACGACGCAACGGAAAATTCGTTAATTTGGAATTAGCGAACCCGAGCCCGAGATTATTTGGGATTGCATTCGCATTTCGAATTCAAGTGTGGCACGCAAGTCAAATCAAGCGTCAAATCGCTAGTCGCTTCTAGCATCACATCATTCGTCAATCAAATGATAGATGTCTTTCACTTTGAGTGATTGACGCCAGTCACTATTCATTGATTGATGGATTGATGGAGTGATGTGTGTGGTTGGAGCCATTAAGGCTTGACTTTTTGAAAGCCAAATTCATTCTAAATGAATTTGAAATTAACAAATGTGTATTAGATACACTTTTGGCAACCAACACACACAATTTCTCTTCTCTCTTTCTCTCTTCATCTCACGCCCATGGTGGGTAAATTTTTCTTCTGTTTTGGCAGTGAACTGCCGAGAACCAAGAGGAAATGGGAAGCAAGTGTTGTGATTTTTGTGGCAAAAATCACAAGAGCTAGCACTCCGAGAGACATGCGAAGGTGATAGGGAAGTCCACCCATGAGCCGGGAATCGTTTGACGAAGCTTGGAGCTTGTTCAAGGAGCATCAATGGCCGAATCTTAGAGGGCAATGGTAGTGAATTGCCGTGACCATGATAGTGAGCAAAATCAAGTTTTGTTCGTCGTAGCGTCGCTCAACCGATCAATGTGAGTATGATTAGTATTCGCACTTATTTCATGCTTGTTTAATGATCTTGGGACCTTAGCAAACACCTACAATGGTATCAGAGCAAGGTTGAACACGAAAATGTTTAGAGCTTAAAATTTGGGAAAAATTGATTTTGAGCATGTATAATGAAATTTGATGAATTATTATGCTTAAATGTGTTTTAATTGATGATTGATTGGATCAATTTGATGAAATTGTGTTTGGAACAACTTTCCCCAATTTTTTAGGCTTGGCCGAAAATAGAGAAGCCCTAAATGTCTTGGATTTTTGTTTTTTGATTCATTGGATGACTTGAAAACAATTTAGGATGTTGATTTAATGTTGAATTGAATTTAATTGGATTGAATTT